>JAAGAY010147324.1:0-77727 GCA_011801015.1 Ardeotis arabs
CGGCGGGGCCCGCGGCGTTCCGAGCCCGGGGGGGATGCGAACGCCCGGGGAGGAAGCGCCTTCGCTGTCGGCGGCGGGAGGGCGGGATGAAGCCAGCCGGCGGGCGCGGGCTGCCGGGCTGCTGCCGGAGCCGGGGGGAGCCCTGCCCGTAACCCTGCGTCCCGCGTTCCTGCGCTGCTTGGCCGCGCCTCCGAGATTCAGAACCCAGTTTTTGAAAAATGAGTTTAACGGCAGCTGTTCCGGGGAGGTTTCCAGCGTGCGGGAGTAGCGTCACCCGGGCTCCCCGGCCCCGGGCCCGGCTTCGACGGCGCGCCCGCCGCGGCCGTGTCTCGGGTGCTTCCCGCTACGGGAGCGCGCCGCTGCGGGGCGGGCGGTGCGTGCGGCGTTCATAGCACCCGTCCGCGGGGCGCGGGGCGCGCTCCCTTACTTTAGCGACAGATTTCGGTAACATAACTGCCTGTCCCTTCCGGTCAGTAATTTTGGCCAGAGTGATTTATTTATGACACTTGGAATTTGATCCAAAGCGGTTTAAGAGGCCTGAAAATACGTAATAATTGTGATGTGTGGTAGGGCAGCAGTACCTTATTTTGGTAGATTCCCTGTCTGCTCCTGATTCATTGCAAATGAAGTAGCACTGTGTTAACCAGTACATACGCAGTGACAAAATGTTTACTGATGAAATAAAGCATTTACTGATGAAGCACCTACCCGAGGATATCGCAGGAGTCAAATTGCCAGGGCTACATGGAATTATTTACCCCTCTGCTACAGCCTTCTCAGTCAGAAGGGCGGGATCTTGAGTTCGTATTCGACTGCCTGTGTGTCTTCAGCCGTAATAAATGGCATACAGACAGTGCATGAAGGGAAGGAGAATGTTTGCTGTTTAGAAAAATGAGTAAATGCCTAATTCACATGATTCTGTGGTGATTTCTTTGCCTTGTGGCTTTGGAATCTCCATGTGCTGTCACCTTCCTGCCACACATTTCTGACATCGAGACAGAGTTTTCCAAGTTGATGGATTCTTGTTGCTTAGGCCAAAAATGCAAGTCCTTTATTAAAACAAAGCATGGATAGGAACCCAAAGTGTCTTTTTTTTTTTTTTCCAAATCCTGTCAACAGTAATATTCTGATTAACAACATCCTTTTTTTTTCATATAAAATAAGATTCTGATGGTGTATATAATTTGTTATCTAAGTTAGTTTTAGTTTTGTTTCCCCAGTTTTATTTAACCAACAGAACTTTTCTCATTTGTATAAAAATTAATTGGAATAATGGATTTCTTTATACCTATAATGTGTTTCTTTAGACCTCAATGCTGTTGGAAGTAATACTCAGTTATAAAATGATTACATATGAATTATAATGTTGTACAAGTGGTGTAATCTTTTTCAAGTGAAAATAGAATTTTCTGCAGAAACTTAAGGTTGTTTATGGAAAGCAACATTTAAAACTATGTGCAATAATGTATATGGTTCAAGTCAGATGATGTGCTTGAAAATCCTATTTGGTCAAACCAGGTATACAAGGTTACACTTCCTGTAATCAAGGGGGAAAAAAAAAAAAAAACGTCTTTCCAACTTAATGATAAAGATTTGTTTATAGTCATCAAAAGAAAATTGAGAAGAGATTTAAAAGTAACTAGCCAAATTAGGTTCTGTTAAAGCCTTTATTCTCTGTTGAAGTTTAGAATGCAATTTGTTGTCTTTAAACACATCTTCAAGAGTTACTGAACAAAAGTAGCGGTGGGAGTTTCCATGAGCAGTGCTGTTGACGGGGAACCAGCTATAACTTGAAGCAGTCGCACTCCTGCATGTCGGTTCCTGCAGAAATTTTCTGGCTGTGACTGGAAGAAACATAAGTAGCCTGGGGACCACTCCACCCTGTAATTAAATACCAAACCGCAGAAGTGGGGGATGGAAATCAGACAAACGAACGCACACTTACAGCAATGTTATCTAAAGCATTTTTTCTGTGTGTGCATGTGTGGAAAAAAAAAATGTAAGTGTGATTTATTTCTGATAAAAGGGGTTTCTGGAAAGACAGGCCAGCTGCCTTGCGAAGCTCTTGTGTTGGTAAGTGGGAATATCAGTTGCGTATCGATCCACATGCGGAGCTGTGTACACATATTCTGTACAAAGAATTTTTCAAGTATTACTTCCCACCAATTTGTTTTCAGGTGGTACAGCCTCATATTTCCAAGTAAGACTACGGTTTTAATGTTCTCTCAGTGTATGCATGGTGCTTCTTGGTCAGACTCTGATTTCATTCCAGAAGATAAACAGAATATTGAGAGTAGGGTGTTTGCACTGAACAGATTTGTGGAGCTACTGCCACTGTTATCTTTATCACACCATGTTTTTTAAAATGTAACAATGAACGTTTGCCATACCAGGACGTATTTGCCAGTAAATCCTGCTCAAGGGGAAAGAAACCTAATGACTTTCAATATTTTATTTACTCGACATGTTCAGATTTTTTCCTACTGGTTTCTCTTGGTGGAGAAGCTTGATTTAACACATGATCAATTTTATATTACTGAATGTATTCAGCGAGGCAACAAGAGAAGAAAAATAAGGTAAATACTATGAAAATACTTCTTTTTTTTTTCCTGAGAATGACAAAACTAACAATACTAAGACAGTTGAAGTGCTCACGTTATTTCCAAGTATAGCCTTTCCCTGGAAGCCATTTGTGTTAATTCTGTAGAGATTTTTATTATTTTGTACTGATGTTGTGTTTGGTGCTGTACAGGACTCGTCACAGAGGTACTTTTCCGCCTCAGGAATGTAGTTACACAGCTAGAAATGGGGGAGGAGATGGTCAGTGCGTGAGACAGTTACTCCATTAAGTTCTAATAAAAGCATGGAAAACACTGACACCTTTGTATTTTTAAACCACTTTTGCAGCGTTGTTCCACGGTTCTGACCGCAGTTACGCGTGGGTGTGAGGCGTGCCACATCAGGTGAGGCTTGTCAGCGTAGCTTTCTTTGGTCCTTGTAGAAAAATGGTGCAAAGGAAGAGGCCGTGCATCCTTGCTGGTTTTGGTGTCGTGCGTCAGACATTTACAGAAGCCTACGGCTTTTGGAGCGCTTGGCCCACACCTGAAGGGATCTGGTTTGTTCCCCATCTGCAGCGGTTATGCAGGTGGGACTGAGTGCCTGAACGGCTCTCCTTGTTAGCATCCCTTTATTAGGGATAACTTGTGCTGCGCAAGGCAGCACGGAGCTGTGTTCCTGCTAACGACCTTTATCGGAATGGGTGGGTGCACTGAAGAGCTCCTAACGGCCAGGAGAGCTGTGACACAGTACCAGAGTTTAATGGGTTGAAAGTCAACCTTGGCTCACCTGTGTAGCTCGTTTTAGGGAAGCTTGGGAAGTGATGAGATTGGGATGTACACATCCAAACTGAGTTTGCAAGCTGTGACGGACAGCGTTAGACGTCTGCCCGATGGCTCCTTTAACTCAGTCTGTGGTTCAAGTGGTGTTGTAATGAGGATGTGGTAAATCCAGAGAACTTCCCTAACTTCTGTGCAAATGAGAATTGTTTTTTATCTTCCCGAGATCAACGTGATGTATGGAGTAGTTTCAGCCTCTTGATTCCGAGATGGGGCCAGATCTCATCTTGGCAAAACCTGGGCTTTGTAAGGGACCCCTGGTGCCAGCAGACAGGAGAGGGGATCAGCTCCTTGACGTGTGTGGCTAGGTCACTTAATTCCTACAGATTAAAATATGAAATATACAGAAATAGGAAACAGAATTTTAGGATTAGAAATAAATTGTTTTATTCCCTTGATTTACTGATCTGTGATACTATGTACAAGCAAGAAAAACAATGGAATTTTAAAGTTGTCTTTCAAAACAGTTAATTTAGTTTGCTAGTTAGTTTATTGCAAAAACCAAGCCTTGATAGAATTTTTGCCCAATTGCAGACAGAACAAGAATTTCAGAAATTGACCTTATATGTTATTCAGGAAAAACTGTTTTGTTTCAGTACAAAATCTTGTCTAAATTTCTGGTAAGGGAGAGTTATCTGCGTGAATTTGAATATGCTCCCAAAATGAGGTGTGTAAATTTTAAAGTACAGTGGAATCACAGGAGTGATTCGGTAGAATTGGTAATCACAAGGGCGTTTAGTAAGTTTTATTAAAAACTGTTGTTATTGGGACGTACTACTGAAAGCCATCGGCGCCAGGCCGCGTTCTCGCTGATACGTGCTTGGTGGGCTGCTCTGCTTCCTGAGGATTGCGTGCGTCCGACTCCAGTCCGAACTCGCACTCCAGTCATCGTAGCTTTAAAAGTTTCTCACTTTAATATGTGTGCACCGATACGTCTGCATGAGCTTAATTTAATTACCATACTTGGCAAATGTAGTAAATAATAAACACTGACAAACTATGGCAGTAATTATTTCATAATAATCTGCATACAAAATTAATTTTTTAAAATATTACATGAAGGAAATGCAGTTTTCTGGTAGTTTTTAGGAACCTTTTTGATGTATAATAATTTTTCTTATGGACATGTTCCATTAAATAATGGGTAAGTTCTCATTATTGTATTCAGCTTGATATAAACATGTAACTCAATAGGAATGTTCGGACAGAGCAAACAATGAAGTTCATGTGATCTCTGGAAAGCCTACACTGTTTTTTAATTTTTTTTTTACTGTTTGTTAATGTTCTGGTTTAGATGGCTCTTTTACAAGTACATTAAATAGAATATATATACTGCCTAAGAAAATTCTCTATGATTAGCTCTTAAGTACAACAGTGCCACCATGGAATTTTTTATTTATTTATTTTATTTTTTATTTCTTTTGTTGATTTGAAAGATTTAATAGATTAACTTAAAGTAGTGGACTGAACTGAAAACGGACCTGCAATGGTCTCCACAGAAGAAGAGAAAAAAGTTTGACTGTAGTAATTTAATTTCTTTGTGCTTCTGTCGATGCAAAGGAGCACATGGAGTAAAATACTGAGAAGGGCAGTTAAAGTGGTATGCAGAATGAATGGGCAATAAATGTGATCAACTTGTTATACACAAAGTGCAAGCTTGGGTAGGTTTCGCTACTGTGAGTTATAAAGTTGGTGGCGAAGCAGGTGTAATTAGTTCTTTCTCTTAACAGTGAATTGTCTGGCTGAACTGTTTCATGGGTTAAAATTTGCATTTTGCGTTATCTTTGAAGCTCAGTTGCTTTTAATTGAGTATTCTTGCTGACCTATTTTTCGGGAGAAGTGAGGCAAAACCATGTATTTTCTTGTTGTGATCAAGCCAAAATTCACGTTTTGTGTATGAAAAAGGTTTGGCCTATATTCGATGTTGCGTATCTTTAACTCAGTAAGGACTTAAAATTATGTCCTTTGTAAAACTGGTGCAACTTAAAATATAGACTGTGTCTTCATTCACAACAGAATGGAGCTTATGAAGTGCAGAGTGCTTTTAATTTTCACTGACTTTCTACTGAATTTGCTGAACTGAACATCTTTCCATTTAACAGAAGGTTTCAGGCTGTATCTGTTCTTTGTCTTTTTCTGGAGCTTACATTTTAATAATTGTTGGACTAGGATAATTATTTACCCAAATTATATGTTTTAATACGACAGTTAAGAACAAGTTTATGCATTCATTTGTTGACAGTAGTTTAGAAATAATATCTTGAGATTCATTTCTGTCGAATCACAGGTGGGCAGGGACCTTTCCAGGCCATCCAGTCCAACCCCCCTGCCAGGAGCAGGGACATCTCCAACCGGATCAGGTGGCTCAGAGCCCCGGCCAACCTGGCCTGGAACGTTTCCAGTGGTGAGGCATCTGAAGCTTCTCTGGGCAGCTGGTTCCCGGTGTTCTAAAACTTCGTACTTTCAAACTAAATGATGAAACACCAGGTGGCCTAGTAGTTTATCGAAAGAGCTTTGTAATTTAATACATTGATTTTTACAAATCAGAAGGTCAGAAGTGTGTTTAATTTAACATTATAATGGACCACATTTTGGTTGATGAACTTAAATTCTTGCTTTTGGATTAATAGACTTTTTTTAGAGGTAACTGCGTTTGTTGCCAAAGGCACATGGATGTGTCAAGCACGTGAGTTTAGTTACAACAAAGGCCTAAGAGCAGAAATCCTGTGATATGTGGAAAACTATTTCCAGGGTCTTTGGATGGTCCTCTTCAGAGCTGGGTCGCATCTTCACGTCTGGTAGGTCTCTCTCTTGGGTCTTGGCTGAAGAGAGCTGGTGGAACGAGCAGAACGTGGTGGTTTAGGCTGTCGTGGGGTCTGACGGACCCCACAAATCTGCCGAGCCAGAGCGAGGGGTCGTGTTTACTGACGCTGGCTGTAAATGGGCTGTTGAGTGAAGACTGCTTCGAGTACTCCCAGTAAGATCTGCCAGGCCTAAGCTTACAATTTACAGTGAAGTGAAAAAACGTCATTCATATGTCTGTTTAACTTTGTGGAAATTAAAAGGTTTTCTTCCTATTGACAATTGTAAATATTTGGAATAGATTAGTTTAAAATCAGACTGATTCACTGGAGGAAATTTTCACCTGGATAGACAAATAACTTCTTTTGATATCAATTTGTAAAGCATAGCTGAAAAGAAAAATTAAGCTGATTTTTCTGTTGACATTGGAGTCCCTCTTAAAAACTTAAAAAACCCACTAAGGATATCTGAGCTGCTTTTCTTCCTCTGAATGTGGCAGTAGGAACGGCTACAGAGTTTCTGATGAAAGCTAACAATTATTCATTTTCTGGTCCAAGACGGTGTCTTTTCATGATCAAGAGGCTGTTTTCTCAGAATCAAAAATAACGTCACCTGTAGTGCTTAATAAAGTTTGGTGGTTAATGTGGTGCTTAAAATGTGGTGCTCTATAAAATCTGAGGGCTAAGGCAGATCTGGAATAACCTTGCTTTGAGGACACGTTTGGTTTACAGGATGTGATCCAATTCCCTCTCTTACTGGCTTTTCTGAGTTAGGATACAAGCTACATTTTTTACTTGGCTGTAAAGTGCCAGTGAATAAAGCTTTAGGCGAGACTCCGCTGACCCTGGAAGCGTTACCAAGAAGAGTTACCTTTAAGGAAATATTTAAGAAACTTACTGTAAAGGACTGTATAGACACAAAAGTTGCACAAAATTTAGATGTGTGCACTTCTAAATGATTTAAGGAAATCTGTGACCTGCGGTACACACTGTTGTGTTGATAGGAGCTAATAAATGTTGATTTTAAGCTAATAAATGAATAATGTGCATGCAGAGAATTGCATTGGTTTAATGAAATTTGTCTTAAATTAGTCCGTTAGTCTTAGTGTTAAACCCAAAGTCCAGGAGTATTTGTGCGTTAGTGGATGACAACTGTCAGTATAGGAGCTGAAAATACAATTGCTTTATGCATTAACCATTAGAAAAGAATACAAATTAGCATATTTTTAGAAAGATATGTATAGAGTAGATAGAGGTGTTAATTAAGAACGCTACCATGAAAACCAGACGGTTTTTCTGGAACCGTCTGAAAGGGTATTGTCTTTACTAAGGGTTTGCGTTGAATAGTAGGTTTATTTTTATAGGTTTTGTGAGCTGCCATAGCCAACATCTTGAAGATGGTCTGCCTGACCATCTTTACCCCGTAACTGGTAAGCGACAGTACGCAGAGCTGTGTGCTTCCTAAGTTGATGAATGTGTCCAACTTCAAACACGTTTGACAACGCAGAATCTGTAGAGTCTGTCCTTTCCCTTTTTACTCTTCACTCCTTCAGATGCTGTTGGAGGAGTTGATGGTTGGGCTTTGACTTGTTTCCTGTTTGGATACTTTGGATGGAGCTGAACATTGGCTTTACCCATAACTCTGTCTCTTTGATTGAGGAGGTTATTACGGGACAAGAGCTTTGTAAGAGCGCTTTTAGTGCTCGGGGGGCCTGGCGTGACTAGCAGATACAAATTGAATGGAAGCAATTAAATCCAAGGGAAATGTCATGTGGGCTGGATTTCAACATACAGACTTGTGACATTTTCCCCTTCATTTTAGGGGGGAGGGAGGAGCGTGATGTGGAGGTGGGGTGGGGTTTTTTGGAGGAGGAATTTTTTTGCATTGACTAAATCAAAGTCTGGACCTACCATGAATGGTAATGCCTGTGACTGTTGTAGGAACTCTTCAAGAGCGTAAAACGTGGGAACGTTGTGTGGTACCGCAGTATTCCCTACCTGTGGCTATTTTTAAGGCAGATGTGACTGAAGCTACAGGGGAGAGACAGATACAGGCTTCCGTAGAGAACTGAACAGAATGTATTGTGTTAACACTGAAATATTTGCTTGGAATGTCACCAGAAATGACTGCAATTTAAGGGGAGCTGTGAAGAGGAGTTGGCTGGCTGGCACTTCCGCAGGGCTGGTAGCGGTGGGCAGTCACGGCCTGGGCACGGCCACGGCAGAGCTGTGGGGCCAGGGACAGCCTTTCCTGCAGAGACTTCTGTGCCTGCCCGCGCCCCCTGCAACATCTGCCAGCCCCTCACTCTTTTCTTGGTCAGAATGCTCCTTTTTGTGCACTGGGTATTGATCTGTCCCTGATCCTTTTTGGGTTCAATATTCTGACAGTGTTTCAGGTTTGTGAATAGAAGGACGCTTCCATGATACATCTGAGTTTTTCCCTATACCACAAGTAATCCTTTTTTCCTACCTGGGATCAATTTTCCTAGTCTATCTACTGTTGATGTTTTTATTAAATGTTCTATGTTCCTATTTTTCAGTGGTTGATTGATGAGCAATGGTACAAGCATCACAAAAAGAAGTAACAGTCTTCTGTCAATAAATTCTTAAAGGTTGTATTAAAGTGTATTTCCGAAATCAGAAATTGTATTTGAACTGTGAGATTTCTGGTCGTGTGAGATTCTTAAAGGCCACTAGCAGACTTAAATTCTTTGTGGTGTAGTTTTTTGTTTGTTTGGTTGGTTTTTTTTAGGAAGTTCTGAAAACTTCTTGATTGACGTGTTTTCTTCAGCTTCACCTTGGCTGTGAAGCCCCCGCGTACAGCTGCAGAGGAGAAGGAAGCGCGAGTCGTTGGGAAGCTGACCTGGGTGAAGGAAAGAGCAGTGTGGTTCCTGTTGTGCTGCAGTGTGACCCTTAGGAAATCACATCATCTCTCTGCCTGCGTTTGCCATGTGTAGCATGAGAAGAAAAAGTTTTCCCACTTTCTAGTGCTTCATGTGAAACAGCATGTTGAAGATAGAGGCACTGGCACAAGTGCCTCACAAGTGTCTACACAGCGGCACTGGTAACGCAGGGCCTGTGCATCGAGAACGGATCAGCGTCTGTTCTTGTCCGTGAAAAATTTCTGTCTATTGAAGCAGATAGATAGTGCACAGGAATAAACACTAAATTTTTGCTCTGTGGAGGCTGTTTCTGACAACGTAGGCTTACATCCTTTTGCAGTGTTACCATTCCGAGCAGATACAAAGCTTGTGTTTCCATGGGCAGCTGGGACGTCGGCCACCAGAACGTGGTAGAACTGGCATCGGTGATTCTCCACCGTTCTACCAGCAGCAGGCCTTCAAAATCCCTGGAGAGGACTGCAGGTTGCTCTTTCATGTCCTTCTCCTGTGGGCTGGTAAAAGAACTAATTATAGTTTGTGCAGACTGCAGCAACACCCCAAACGTTTGGAGGTGGCACAGAACTTTTTGTAGGAGCGGACTCCACCCCTGTGAGAGGAAGGCAGCTTGCCCAACTGGAGTTTTAGATTCACAGAGCGTGTTTTCAGTCTCCCGTTGTCTCTCTCTTTCTCATCCCCTGATGAGTTGTTTGGGGGATGTGGGTTTCAAATCTCCTTTTTTAAAAGGGAAGGAAGAAAAGAACAAAACCAAGCTGTTTTGTGTCATTTGTTTGCCTAAGCAGCCTTTTGTACACGTTAAGGTGCAAATGCAAATGTTGTTTTCAGAATTTTCTCAAAATATGGTATTTTCAAAAGCTTCAGGAATGAAAGTAGTTAGCACTGGAGAAGGGCTTTGAATTGCCTGCTTGGTTGGCCAGGCTGGACTGAAGTAGCTTTTCTAATCTTAACATCCGTTCTGCGTGATTTCGCTTAGAGCCAGGTAGGAGGTCACGCTGCGTAGACGGGCTGTGCCGCAGCCTCCTGCCAGTGCCTGCCTGGCTGCGGTTCCGCAGCTGGGGACGGGGACAGCCCGCGCTGCCTGGTCATCGCTGTGCGGCTTTCTGGGGAATGTAGTAAAAGGTCAACATTTTTGAGTTTCAAGAGCAGAATTTAATGTGGGAGTTCTTAACAAAAGGTTTTTTATTTCACATTTGATTTTGACACTACATTTTCCTAGTTACGTCTGTCATGTTGCTCATTCTACTGTTTGTATTTAAACAGAAATGTAACTGCTTTTGCCTTCAGAGGTTAGGAAAAAATACTTTTTTGCAATTGTGTATGGCGTAATTGCATAGGCACATGTCAAAAATGAGGATTTGATGTGATGCAAAGTTAATGTGAAAACTGTGGGCCAGATTTTAATAGTGACTACATGTGTGTATATGCAATCTACAGCTCCTCTAACTGACCTGGCAGCCTGCTAGCAGGACGGTGGTAATGCCTGTGGTTCTTACCGTCCCTTCGTGCTGCAGAGGGGACACCTGCTGTAGTTTTTTGACAGCTGTTCCTTTAATGAAGGCTTTTCCAGTCGTGGGATGATCTTCTCACAGATGCTGCCATCGCTGTCTCTCACCCTGGACGTCACCCAAATGGTAGATTATAATTTTGGACAAAACTGATTTTTCTTAGAGGTGGCAGAGCATTGTGCTTCTTTATTCATGTTTTATATTGGGCGTTTAGATTTTTATCTGCTACTGAAAGACTATATGGCAGCAGAGAATCAATGAAATTATGCCACTGCAAGGGTGGACAATGTAAAATTGCATAACTAGAGTAAGAGAGATTTCTAGTGAGACTATTTACAACTTACTGAAAGTGGAAAATTAAATTATTAGTATTTAAGCTCAATTAGGGTTTTGGTAAAGTTTCTTTAAAATAGAGGGAGGTAGATTTAGATTGGATATTAGGAAATTTTTTTTTACAATGGGAGATGTAGAACACTGTCCCCAGAAGAAGAAAGTACCATCTTGGATATACTCCGCTTTATCTTGCGGCAGATGACCACTTCTTACCTTGAAGTCGGTGGATGTTTTGTTATTCACGTCAGTAGAAATAAGACAGGGGAGTTCAGGGGAATGGCCGTGTCTAGATTGTATCTTTAATAAAAATATTAAACATTTGCATAATGGGTTAATAAGAGTTGGTGGTTTTGGCTCTCACTAAGCGAAATACTGACTGAAATCAGTTGGAGTGTTGGATTAAAGTGCACAGCGTTTGGCACCTGAGAGAAAACAGCTGATCCCTATCTGGAGGGATTTTTGCTTTGTAGAAAGATGAGAGACGTAGAAGTATTCATCAGAAATTGTTCATAGAGCGGCTCACAGACAGGCAAAGGTAAGCCAGTGCTCCATAACATAGGGGATAATTAATTGTTTTCCGTAACTGCTGGAGACTGCTCTCCTACTCTTGCTGTGGGGAAGGTGCTTTGTTGTAGGAGTTTGCCTCAGCTCTCCCCCCCGCCCCGTTCCTTTCTGCTGGTGCCAGGTGAGACGGTGGAAGTGGGTTTAGTTTTGAAGACGAGAACAGGCATGTATGACACAGAGTCTTGCTTTTAGGTACATCACAGGTGCCAGAAAGAGAGGGACTTCTGTCGCACAAGATACAGAGAGAACGTCATGTGTTACCACACCTATGTCTTTTAGGGACATCTGTGAAATCACTTGTTCTGGGAATAACCACCATTATTTCTCTGATCACAGAGCTGCAGCTGCATGGTTGGACTGAAATCTGAAGTATGTTTCTGTCTACCAAAGGCATCATTCTCTTGTTGGGGTTTTGTAGTAGGATGCCCCTTCCGGAATTAGTCCTCGGAGAAGAGAGGCACGCAGAAGGTCCTCTCCACTTAGGCAGTGCTTGGTGCTGGGTGGACTTAGGCGACCTGCCTGCTGCGAAATACAAATACAGCAGTGAGGGAGTTACGCATTTATGGCCGTGCAGAACTCGCTTAAGTTCAATTTTCTTTGCTGCAAGGTGTAGTGAATACCTCTTACTGATCTTCAGCTGATTACACTGTGGAGATGCTTGCTGGCCTTTAAAGCCTTTTTTTTATACAAACTGAATGGTTAGCAACGCACTTTTTTAGAAATAGAAGCCAGATGTGCATTCTACATGAAAAAGATCAGGGGGACTTGAAACTTGTGTATAGCTTGCAAGCAATTCAGTGTCCGAACAACTGTGACTTCTCAACCCATCTTTTCTTGCCCCCTCCTTTGTCATTCATGTTTACAGTAACCAGGCCCATTAACCTATTTTTTTTTCTATGAAGTTCCCTGTTGCTTTATTGGATCCAGTTTTTATTTGCCTGCACAACCTTTATTTTGACAGCTAAAGCTGTCTTTTAGTTACACTCTTGCCTGTTGACTCAGTCACTACACAAGATGAACTGTTCACGTTTAATAAACATCTAGGTGCCTTACTTCATCTCCTCTTGTCTGTTCTCATACCTCGCTGCTCACTATTGAACTTCTTCTGAAGACAGCAATACCATCTTCTCGTTGGAGTTTCTGCGGTGCCCTTTGGTGAGCGGTGCTGGTCCTGTGGATAACCTTGTAAACTTTCCTCATCTGTGCAGTCCCATTCCTAGTTATGAGAGATTGCCTGAGAAACAACGATTGGATCTGTAGTTCCTCCAGCTTTGAGGTTCCAAATGTGTCTCTAGTAAAATAAAAGAGAAATTCATAATCTGTCTGACTTGTGTCAGGCAACTGTATACTTAAAAATTCCTAATTTAAGATAACATTTAAGCATGGGTGACAAAACTGTCCTGTAAATTACAGGCACAAAACAGTCTCGTATTTTTCAGCTGCGTCTTTCAAAGCTGAGCTCTGTAACGGGGTGACCTGCAGAATGTTTATTAAGTCTAGGGGTTCCCAGCAGAAGCTGTTACACGAAATGTTCATTTCAGATTGAATGTGAAGAAAAGTCTGGTTTGGTTTTTGTTTCTCCATATGTTCAGCTTTGGTAGAAAAACATGCACTTGTCTGTTTTTGAAGATGGTGTCTGTAAAAAATGGCGTGGCATGTAGTATTGTGGGGGCTTGTTTGTGTCTAGCATGTTCGTACTTAGAGTATTGTTCCATTGTTTCCAGAGAGCATACAGAAAAGCTCGGGGGGAATGGAAACCATATGGAAATATTAAGTTGTTATTTGTCTCAGCTCATTTATTGACCTTCATGTCTTAGAGTCGGGAAGGTCCAGAGAAGATCGATGGCTTCACGCTTGCCCTGGGTCAGGCGTTTGTGGCAGCAGAACACAATTAGTTGCCATGAGAAAAAACCAGCAATTGTAGTTTCTTTCCTTTGCTTGTCTGGCTTTGTTTATATATTTCATGTCAACAAATCAGTACATAAGATTGTATTGTACCATACAGTCTGTCTAACGGGAATTAGCGTGAGTACTGACACTGACTTCAGTGGAAATAACAGCACAGTATTATCTTTGATATTGGAAGATACTGTGACATTGGAATGTAAAAAACAAAGTGTGTACAGTCGGTCGGACCCAGTAGATGAGTGAGACGAGCAGATTTTAAAAGTGAAGTGTAGAATGTATTTTTTCCCCTCCTTTTTGGTGGTTCTGTTGGCAGTGGCCTCCAGGCTGGCCCCCAGGTGATTCGTATTGCGCCTCTTGTCCAGCGTTCCTCGGTGCCTTCCCTGGCAGGGGCAGAGCTGCTCCTCTGTGCGGCCTTCGTTCCTGCTGCTGGTTTTGCTAATGGAGATAAGGGGCTGGTGAGCAGCCTCCCACTGCTCTTGGTCTGGTGTGACCCCTGGTTGATGAGAGAAGGAAATGGCTCCCGTTGCTTCCCTGCCCTGGCTTCATGATGTGTGAGAGCGGAGATGACGCCACAAAGCAGCCTGCGTCAAGGAGCGCAGTGTCAGTACCCTTGGACCTCCTCAGCCGCGTAGCCATGGCTTTGGGAGCACGTGTCCGATGTGTATCGGGTCTCAAGTCGGCTGCACCCAGAGAAAAACGCTCTGATTTTGTTTCAGGTGATAGAAGCTGAACTGAAAACAAAAATACGGGATGATGGCTCTTAGCTCTCAGTCAGGTAATAATCTGATTATTGTAAGTCATGAAAGTGCTGACACATGGTTAAATTTTACCAGATACATTTTAAAATAGAATTACTTTATTCCTCTCCTCTGAACTCAGTACACCAATAAAACATGACAAATCTTCTTTAACATGACAGAGCTCCCTGAAGGTCATATCTTAATTTGCATTCTCACAAAGTTTCTTTTGCCTCCTAGTAGTTTATTTTTGGTCAAGAGTTAATTTTAATTTACTATTTCATTGAATGTGGATATTACAAATTCTTTGCCTTTTTAAAAAAAAGACCATAAAGGATTTTCAGGCTTTTAACTCAATAAAACACAGCCTATCAAAAATATTTACAATGTGAAATTGTAAAGGAGGGCAACAAAGGTGGTGAAAGGAGTGGAGGGCACCACTTTGGAGAGACAGCTGGGGTCCTGGGTTTGTGCAGCCTGGAGAAGAGGAGGCTGAGGGGCGGCTGAGCTCCTTGCCCTCCGCAGCCCCCTCTGGGGCAGCAGGCAGGGAGGTGCTGGTCTCTTCTCCCTGGTGCCCTGATAGCACGGGATGGCTTGGAGCTGGATACGGGAAAAAGCTCCACAGTGAGAGAGTGGTCAAACAAGCTCCCCAGGGAGGCGGACAAGTCCCCGAGCCTGTCGTTCCAGAAGTGTTGGGGTGACTCCCAGATACCTGCTTCAACTTTTACGTTGCCCTGTGTGGAGTCAGGAGTTGGATTTGATGATCCTCATGGGTCCCTTCCAACTCAGGATGTTCTATGTTTCTATGAAATAATTCTGCATTTATTTAATAAGGAGTCCAATTGAGACTCAGGCAGACTGTTTTCCAGGTAAGAAGCTGGCCTGAATTACTTCATTCCTGCTAGGTTTTAAAGATCAGGTTTTAGATACCAGATTTTAAATGTCTTATTAGGAAATTTTACAGCATTCTATGACACTACTTTTAAAATGTTTTTTCAATCGGTGTCAGCATTTTTCATAGCTATGGTACAGCATTCTGTTAGATAAAAAAAAAAAAAAAGTCACACTTCTGAGGATAGCAAGCCTCTTTCTCTTCCCCCTGTCCTGAAATTATATTTGTTAGTCAGGTTTAATGTGTAGGTTAAACATCACCCAGTCAGTCACTCTCTTCTTTGTTACTAAATAGATAGCAGTTCAGACACAGGTCCTAAGCCTAACAATGTAGTGAATATGTGCTGCTTCAATATCACAGCATTATTCTCTTTAAGTACAGCACGCTGTGTTCCTTTGAAATGTACACAGCTTCTCATACTTGTACCAGTAATCCTCAAAAAAAGTGCAGACTTGCATGTAGAATTGAACAGTGCGCCCCATTGTAAATCGGTGGGTTGCACCTGTGTTGTTAAATGTCTGATATTTGTGTACGTTATTGTCAGCCTGAGGGAAGTCTTGCTTGTCCATGTTTGTACTTACATTTTTAAAAGTCAGATTTCCTTTCAGATAGACTACATTTGGTCGGAATGTTACTACAGTATCAGAATTGACAGCAATTCCTTATGTTCAGCTGAATCTTATTTCAAATTCTGGCCTCACTTTAAAATTCTAAAATTATGTAAAGAGAGCACCAATGCAGAACTGTCACCCTTCCTCAGCTGAGGTCAACTGTCAGCTACCAGACATTGTTTCTTTATTTTGGAAAGGATTTGTTTGGGCAGAGACTAGGTCTTTTAACCAGATCCTGCTTCTCATCTGTTTTTCGTGGCAAACACTCACATTTCCCAACCATTTGCAAACAGTGACTGTCTGGCAGGATTTCCTGGATACACAGTAGTTTGAGATTGTAAAAGGCCAGCTTTCTGAGCTCTAGTGATTAGCATGGTTATTTGTACTGCCTTTTCTTCCATGGGAACTGATCACCTCATTCTATGGAAGGTAGCAATAGGGTCCAAGAAAAATTCATCTGCTGGCTAATCGTCTCCACCACGTATCATAAAGAAAAAAAAAATTGAAATAGGATACCTGCTGACCCTTGTGTACTGAAACTTTCTGAAGAGCTGGAACCAGTATTTTGGAAGTCCAAGTTTTGTCAGAAGCTCCTGAAAAAGCTATGCCTAAGCTAATCCCATTTTTGTTTAGTGGAGTACTGAGGACCTTGCAGCACATAACCCATGAGTTAAAGCTGTGCGCGCAGGAAGCAGTGGATAACCAGTGCTGACTGTGAAAAGAACAATTCCTTTATTAAACTCTTTTAATATTCTAAGCTGACCTTCAGAGTTAAAAGAAGGGAGTAATAAAGACATGTAAACCCACAGATGCTACAGGAAGTCTGGCCAATTTTAATTTGCTTCCTGTGAGTCAATTCACTGGAAGAAGTGGTGGGATTTTTCTTGTGCGCGTATGCCATGTAAGAGGTTGAACCCTTTGAAATTTTCACATGTTCTGAGGGAACCCCCTGAATGGGTAATGTGGAATAGTAGAGAAGATATTGATGAGAGACAGCCTTTTGTCATTATTTTCATAGAATCTGGCGGATGTTTCTTCAGGCCCTAAAAGGTAGGGTGTTTTTTTAATATCAGGAGCCCTAATAGATTCCTTCTTACTCTACAGGGAAGAGAAGAGAACTATGCTCTGTTTTGCTTGGCATACCTCAGTTTGTCTTGGTTGATTGCTTTCTTTTTCCTCACCTTAGGAGGACTTATGAAGAGGGCAACATTCTGCTCTCCCCTCTCCCTGTTAAAAATTACGTTTATTGTGAGTAGTCTTTTGTCCTTACTGTATTCTCAGTAGTGATAAAAATGGTCCAAGTAGAGGAAGTAAGGTGAAGTCCTGATCCATTCAAGTTCATGGGCGTCTCAGTTTTAGTTTAAATGAAGCAGATTTTTCTCCCATTGAATTTATTTTATGGAGGAAGTGTCAAAGGCATCCTGATAGCCTTGTTCTCTGCCTGTATTGTCCAGAGTCTAACTTTTTTCCACTGTATGAATGAGATCTAAAAGTCTGGGATTTGTGGGGTTGGGGCTGGGGGGGAGCAAACTGGTTAGTTGATTTTTAAACATCCACAGATCCTCCACCCCTCTGGCTGTGACTGTCATCTGCAAGAACGTCACCTGTGTGTAGTTACCGCTGACGGGCAGGCTAGTTAGTACAGACCTGGTGTGGAGGGCAGGGTCCTGAGAAGCCGCTTGGGCGGTACAGCTCTTCCAAGGCACCACATGTCCACATCCTTATATACATAATTACACGTTATAAAAGAAACTCAGAAGTGTTTCTTTAGCTTCAGACATACAGGTTTGAAAGAATGCTTCTTACTGTACACTGTATAACACTGAAAGGAGAGCAGGGACCCAAAACCAGAATTTGGTGGTTAGATAAGCAGCATGAAGCACCACCGATTCTTTCTTATCCCACTAAGCGATTCCATGCTCCTTGTACAAGCATCACTCCCAGTGAAGTCAGTAGAAGACTTGCTTCCACATGCAGCGGGCAATCTTGTAGTGCGAGCTACCCTTTTTTTCAGTATCCACTTCTTTCTTTCAATGAATCTGCAAAATACCGTGTGATGCGTTGCATCACTGGCAGGTTGATGAAGCGTCAGCACTTACAGTTAACAGTCACAAAGGTGTTCCTGACAATTTTTCAATAATGAAAAAAAAATTTTCTGAAATACTGAGAGATTTGAGGGACTTGAAATTTTAAATAATTCTAGCTACCTTATAGCCACTATTGTAGAAGAGAAATGTACATCCAAAGTAATTTTATTCACCTGAATAGTTTACACCTGTGATATAATGGATGAGGCTTGTTGCCTAAACATTATTTTAAATTTCTTATGTTGTACTGATAAGATGTAAATCTTGGTCTGAAGAATTAGGGATCTGGGGCTTTGAGGAAAAAGGAACAATACATTTTAGGATCTAGTTTGGCTCTGCATGTCTGTTGTGCTGTAGCCACTGGCATTTGTATTAAAGATTGCTGCCTGTAAAGTTCAGAGAGCAGAAGCTATTTTGACTTTCTTTGGAGCTTAATAAATGTACTGACCTGAAAGCTGAGGTTATGAGAATGGCCCCTGAATGAGAGTTGTAGTACCAGGAACTGCTTTGCACAGTGCGTGTGTTTTGAGCCAGAGTGCTCGGTTTCCAGTGAAGGAGAATCATCTGTTTGGGAAATATATTCCTCAAGCCAATTCATGTTATCATTTGGAAACTCTGACCAAGCAGAACTGGAAAAAGAGAGCTTGTCATAGGAAAAAGTTAGAACAACTGCTGTGCATTTGTGGAAAGAAATTCTAGAGACTGTGGTAATACCATTTTGTTGTGTTTTTTAGAAAGGTTGGTCCCTGTATGATACCAAAACCAGAAGGTAGGCAGGATTGCAGATGTCCCTACTTTTGGAGTGAAAAGTAATTTATTTGTGTAACAAAAGCCTTTTATAAAAATGTGCTTGAATTTATTGCAATGGTCCAAAGCTTATGAAGTTATTTTTCAAATTACAAAGATAAAACAGTACATGACTGTTAGTTAAAAAGCACAAATAGCAGAGTTTTATTGGTATGGTAATGAGTTCAGCCCTATTAATTCTTTGATCAAAAGGGCACTGATACTGGGGGGAAAAAAAAAAATCCCATTTTTCACGCACATGCAAAATGTACAATGCCCTGGAAACATTAATGGTGATTTTCTGAAAGACTCAGAAAGCAAAATATGAAATAAAAGTCTAGATTGCAGAAGAGAATTCTGGGACTGAATTCCTCAGCGTCACACATTTCTCTGCCTCTAGCCAGTGCAGTGGGATGCAACTTTAAAAGAGAATTTTTCTATAACTTCATAGGGATTTTATGTCCTATTTTGTTCTAGATTGTTTGTCTGTCCTACTATGTTCTTGCCCGGGGAAGATTTGGATTATTTCCCTGTAAAGGGATTCTGCGTAGTTGAAGGGAGGTTTCTTGTTTGTTTGTTTATTTTTACTGGAATGCAGAATATGTTAAAATAATAACAGCTTGTCTAGAAATGCCAGCTAGGTAGTAAAAGAATATTTATTAGATTGGGCTGCTTCTCCCTTTCTTGTTACAAGACAGCACCATTTTATATTTCATGTATGTAAACCCTGACCGTTGATAAATACGGTCACTTTTGCCATGGTTTTTCTCTTGGTAAATAGAGGCATTCACAACAAAACCTCATTACAGCCCTCTAACTCAAGTGGAGGACAGTTAATTATTTTTCATTCTGTGACTTAACAATTTCTGTAACTTCATGAATCTGAAAATGTCATGTTTCTCTCACAAAGGAATATTTTATCATCAGATTATTACATTTTTCCCCAAAATAAAATAAACATGGTTTTAAAAGAATCATTAAGGTATCTCTTAAAATGAGAGTGCTACAGGCACCCATCAAGTAAACAAATGCATTAATGCCATTGTATGTTGTATACATTAAAAAATCCTATAACAGTGTTCTATATAATAGTTTCATTCAGTACCCTTTTTTCCTTTCTCTTGAGAATTGGGATTTCATCCAAATTCTAAAGGTTAAGTTGTCAATAGAACTCAAAGGGTGTTTTGTTTCCATTTGTATAACTAGTTTAATGTTTTTTAAGTCCCCAGCATATACTAACAATGGAATCAGTGAGTTACAGGGAAGCTTAGCAGGACATTCTTAAAGTTCTCTTCACAGCAGCAAATAATGCTGAAACTAATTCAGGAAAAGAGCAACTCTTTTCACTGAAGAAGTTATTTTAATTAGTACTTAGCATAGGATAATAAATATTCAAATACTTAAGTAATGTTCCAGCTTCATGATTAGAAGTGACGATGGACGTGCAGTAGGAGAACAAAGTCCGTGGTTCAGTCAGTTTAATAATTACATTGTGTCTCCTTGTTAAAGCTTCATGAAATTTTCATGAAATGTTATCGGTGTCTGAAAAAGCAAGTGCCATGAATTTTGCTGGCTGAACCTGCAGGTTGGAATACTGTAGGCGGTCACTTGAACCCACTGCAGTAATGAATAGCTGAACTCTTGAATGTTAATTTCTGCACTTTCAAAGGAGAAGTGATTGAGATACACTGGTTTTTATATGTATTTGTGTGCTTTCCATGATACAATGAAAGATAAAATCTTATTCTCTCCAACTGTTGACATGAACAGTGTAAATTAAGTCAATAGCATGCAGCTTTAAGCTCTTCAGCCGAGTGCGTACCTACTGCGCGCACCATCTTTTGCAAAATACTACTAACGTTTTGGCATTGAATAAGGCAAACTATTTTGCTTTCCTGATTAAATATGACTAATGTCAGCAGATAATTAAACTGCTGCAGTTAGAAAATAATACTTAACAGCTGCTGTGGCTGCCTGCCAGCAGTTGTTTGAAGGATCTCGTTGGGCCTACCCCGGTGCTGCGCAGCAGCTGTAACCATGGGCCCGCTGCACGCGCTCGCTCTCGTGTGGCCACGCGTGCTCCGAGAGCCCCCTGAGAAGAGGCGAACGCCTTCCGTTTAGGAGAGGGAAGTTGTAAAAGTTCTTCATGCTAAAAATCTAGCAAAGCATGTGTTTGTTGATGTCTGCTTTTGGTATAAAATGAAAATATTGCTGTAGATTTCTGTTAATCGTTCCCATTCTTCCCTCCTCTGTCGGAAATCACTAGGCCACAACTGAATATGAAATAGGCTGAAACTAACCCAGCCATCTCACAGCGTAAGCTGTTCTGGCTGCAGGGCGCTGCTGAAGGAGTGGCCTGATCCTGCCTCGTATTTCCAACCCTTTTTCTCCATTTTGTTTTGAGTAGCAGTCATGGGCTGCAGGGCCAGTCAGACTGATTTGCTAATCTAGCTGAAATAATCAGCGAGGTTCGTTTCCGTAGGTCCAACAAGTTGACTGAGGTGTTCTTTCAGTTCACCTTGCCACCGCACAGCTGTTGGGACTGACACGAAGGAGGCGGTGGGAGCGTGGCAGGCCTGGCAGGCCACCCCTTCCGGCAGCGCCGTGGCCTGAAACCACAGGGATGTTCTGGTAGCGAGCGCAGGCTCCCTGCTTGTGGTTTTTTAGTGCGATCTACCGAGACTGAATTGGGACCTTAAACTGCCTCATGTATTGTTTGTGATGTAGGACCCCAGAGAAATAGAACAGACTTTAAATCTGGTTTTTATTTGCAACAACCCAGGTGTCCCACAGTCTGCCTAGAAGCTTGGAAACATCAAAAAGCATCAACATGTTAGTCAAGTCACCTGTGGAACACACAGGTAGCAGGGAACACACAGCAACTGTCTGATTTTCCTACCTCAGAGTATTGTCCCGTGAAAGGACAGTCTTACCCGTTCGTCAAGCTGACCAGCACTGTGTACCACACGCCTGCAGCATGGCCCTGGACCTAGGCCAGTGCCAGACAAATAGTCTGTGTCTGTGCTCAGTCGTCCGTGCATACACCAGGAGCCCAACCCAGCCTGTCTGGGTTCTCCTGTAGTACCATCACTGCCTGTTTTTTACAAGAGCTCATTATTTCAAACATATCTTCTTAGAGGAGATGGGACCCATCTAAAAATAAATGTACATTCCACTTGTGTGTATGAGAAAGAAGGCAATAGCATTCTCCTTTGTGTACCTGGAAGAGAACCAGAGCTATCAACTTTTCTTTATATGATGTTGGAAAATGTCAGGCTAATGGAGAAGTACTTGTTCTGCAGATAGTATTCATTTGTAATGTGGTTGTTACAGGTGATAAAGGTGCAGGAGAAGGACGCGATAAATGTTGTCTATGGGAAATGCCACTTTTACCCATTATTTGCTAAAAATATTTTTGTGAATTATTGTGTCTTCACAAGATACCCTAAAGAAAGGCTCTACTCCTTCATCTTCTGTTCATCTATTTTAGTGCTTGCTGAATGGAAATGGATTTTTATCTCCATTTAACTGTCTGAAAGGGTGTATGTGTTCGAAAGAAAGAACCTCCTGACCTACAATAACTCCCCCTCGCACCCCTGTGATTTCTAGGTATGCCAGGCACTCACAGTGATAGCTGAAGTCACTGGATGCAGTGTTTTGAACACAAAAGCAATACTGATTTTGTAAGGTCAAGGCCTAGATGTTTCAAGTTCTCCCTGAAATTACTGGATACTTCTAAATACGTTGTACTCCTCATCTGTAAAATGGGGACAGCCTTGAAGACTGAATGGAAATCTCTGAAGTTGCACTATGATGATTTTCTCATTGTCTTTTAAAGTCAGTTTATTACATCTGTCACTAGAAATGAATTTGAGAATTTTGCAGTAAATAAGAGAGGAAGCTGCATGGTAGATAAAGTACTTAATAGCACGTCAGTAACTGAGCCTTTGACTAGTCAAACGCACTTCGTAAGTAATGCAGGCACTCTCTGGAAAAATAGTGGTTGTATAATTAACAGTGGTGTCACAGGGCACAGCCATGAGAGGACCAAAAGAAGCTAACACTGAGTATGTTATTGTGGTTCATTGTATTAAACTTTTCACATTCCTTTTTTTGTGTATGCAATGTAAATGTAAGCTAAAAGAAAAGACTAAGACAACTGCAAACCTAATGAAATTGGTGCTTTGTCTGCACAGCCTGGTGTGTAAACTGTGTATACCGGTAAAGATTTTCCTCCAAACATGTTCTGTGTGGGCTCGTGCCAGAGTGAAGCTCGTTGTCCTTAACAAGATTTGATTCAAATCGTAATTTAACTCAGTCTCATTTCCACTTCAGCTGGCATTTAACAGAGCTGTGAACAAGTGACAAGCCATAAAAACTGGGCTATCCTACTGAAATTATTGCGTGATCTTCAAGTTTTACATTTTTAAGACACGACTCTTACGTTTTTGGAAGACAGTTCCATGTTGTGGGGACTGGTGCAGTCTACTTAGTGAGTTACGGCTATTGAGTGCAGAGGTGGCTGCATGGTGTTAGGACACGGTGCTATAGATTCTGTCAAGCCTTTTCATGTTGTGATGAGAGGCAGAGCCTGGTTCTTGAAATTTTCCAGTTTGTGGAGAGGGAAGGGAGCATGGCAAAGGAAGAGGAATTCAACTGCATGCTGCAGAGAGATCAGGGTATTCTCGTACAGTTACTGAACCTTGTCCGGCCCTTCTTTTGTGCATATGATGGCCATGGAGAAGGCAGAAACCTGCAGGGAAATAGAAAATATTTGTATATATAAATTACTATATATCCAACGCTGAAGGTTCATCTTTTGAAACTGAAACTACTTGAAGTTGAGAATTAAGTAATCCATTAGCATTTTGTTAGTAATTAAGAGGAGTGCTTAATGGAGGACTCTTACAAAGAAGCATTCACAAATTCTCTTTCACTATCCAAGGGAGCACATAGCGTATGTACAGTTTCCTTACTAGAGACAATCTATAATGTTTCTCCTTTACCTTTTGAAAGGAACAGTAACTTCCCCCCCCTTTCGGGATTAGCAGTGTAACAGCCGTAACTGAAGTGCCTCCCCAAGTCGGCAGAGCCAGCAGCTGTTGGTACGCGGTGACCTTGCTAAGACGCGGGGCAGGGACGGTGCTGAGGCTGCGCGTGGCCTGGTGAGGAGGAATTTTGCTCCTTGTTCTGGCATCCCCACCCAGTCCTCCCGCTGGTTCCAACAGCTGCCATAAGCTGCTGTAAAATATCACTTAATTATAGAATTTCCTTGATCCCCTTCATCCCCCTCAGAGATTCCTGTCCCCACCCTGGATGGAGCTAACCTTAAGGCGAGGCATTCATGATGGTATGACAGCGGCGCGCTGATGCTGCGATCCTTAGGGAGCTGGTGGTGTTTCCGTAGTGAACAGTGAGTTTGGAGGTTACTAAACATGCCAATAAATGTAACTGCTGTTGTTAAGCATTTAAAAATACTCATTTGTGAGTTAATTTTTTACCCCAAACAGTATTTTTCCTTTTCTCTACACAGTGAGTCTCACCCTTCTCCTCTTGAAGTTTCCTAGGAACAGACACTGGTCCTGAAAAACATTCTGAAGTGTGTGAGGGAAATGAGATCAAAGATTTTTGTAAGAAAAAAGGATATTTTTATATGCCCAGTAATTTTTTTTCATCCCGAGTGTTACAGAGGATGAAGTACTTGTGCACATTTTCTTCCATTTACCGTAGAGGCTTAAAATAATACTTCTGAAAGTGACTTCATGTGATTTTTGGGGGGTGAATTAGAACCTTGTAACTTTTTTTTTTTTTTAATAAATTAAGACTGTACTAAGTAGACTTCATTGCTTTAGATTCTAGTGATGGTTTTTGAATTCTCTGTTTAATGACAAAGAATATTGGTTCAATGGTCGTTCCTTTTGTACTTATTCACTTGCATGATATCAATGATCCAGTAACCTTCATGATCCTCATCCTGTTGGTTTTTTTTTTTTAGCACAATACGATAGTGTATTGTCTGTATATACACACAAATTCCTGTGGGAGTTGGACACATGCACATAGAGTAATTGTTTCTAAAGCTAAAAATAATTTCAGTTCAGTTCGTACCTTAAGTTTTGCTTGCTTGTGACTGCAAGACATAAAGGTCACTTAAGAAATAATGGTAGAGTTAAGATTTTTAAGAAGTTGATGATACTAGAGGCTAGTGAAGCAGTTCTCAGGAAATCTGTTTTAAAAAATTGTACTTCATACTCCAGTCAAGTTCATTTTGCATTTGAAAATCTCAAAGTACTATGTAGTTTAACTGGCAATCAGCTTTTCAAAATGTTGATTCCATCTACGTTACCATGAAAAATCAGTGAGTTAATTTCAGTACCTTTACACTTTCTTTTTAAAGTCAGATAACTCTCAAGGAATAATTGTGACATGAAAAAATGGCAAGGCTTAAAATAAATTTCACTTCAATTGAACTGCAGGTGGAAAAATAGCTTTTACAATATCTTTAACAATGCCATATTTAGAAAAAAAGGCTATAAAATTTAGACTGTGTGAAGCCTGGAAGAAGCATTTCTTGAAATATTCAACATTTAGTAAAAGCCAGGGAGTAGAAAGAACATTTCCTGTAAAGAGCTTTTATGTTAAAACTGATTGGGAGCTAGAAGCGTATTTATGTGTCTGTTATCTCTAACAGTAAGTGAAAACCGAACCAGACTTCTCCAAATTCGTGATCTGTGAACAACCCGAATCAACTGTTCCCCAGCTCACTCAAATATCGCGGACTGTGAAAAGCCAGGCAGAGTTCATAGTAAAAAGGATCTTTTTGACCACTGAGACATGAGATGGTTTTTTTAATCTTTGTGAAGTAATTTACAAGTAGCTGAGGTTTTTGTTGGTTTATTTCTGCTTGTTAGTAAGGATATTTTCTTTCTCTCCAGTCTACAGCACAGCCCACCAAACTCCCGCATCTGTTTGTGGGGTCCTTAAAGCAGTCTGCACTAAGTGCCGTCTAACGCTGACTGTGCAGTTGTGAAGTCGAACCCTAGTGAAAGGGACCAGAGTGTGAAATAAGTTTAAAAGCAGAGCAAAAAAAGAAAATATTTAAGAATATTTAAGAATTATGAGGGAGCTCACAAGGCAAAGCCATATAGGATGTTTCTTTCAATGGAAAGAGGTGCAAAAAAAAAAAAACCCCTAAAACCTAGCACCTTGTCTACTTGAGACAAATTGTTTGAAGAGAGAGCGAGATCAACCCAAAGCTAGATAAGTAAAGGGCTTCAGGAGGGGAATTAAATCATAAAGTACTGTGAAATTGGCTGAGTCAAGTGCATTGACAGTTCTAAAATGAGAAGTCACTTTTAACTGAACCTGGAATAACAGAAATCCAGTGAACCGTCTGCAGACGGGACTGACGTGGTAACAGGTACTGTAGTATAAAAGGTACAGGGCAAGATGGAAGCCAGCTACTCTGTTTGAATGCTCTTCCGCAGGAGAGGAAATGAGGGACTGTCCCAGCCGTGGCTGCTCCCTGCTCTCGGGCAGTTGACCGTCTTTTTAGGGATGCGTGAATGTACCGGGGCTGATGTGTGCAGTAAGCAATGGGTATTTATTGTTTGGTGCAAGCGAAGATAGGCTAGTAGGTACCGCCGTAATTAAGGAGTATGCTAATGTGTTGTGTATCAGTTGGGATATGCAAGATGAAGTCTTGATTTGCTCTTGATACTCATATTTTTTTTTAATGTCAAGGTACTGTAGGAATCTTCTCCCAGACCAAAAGTTATTGACTATTTGAAATAGAGTGAAGTTTCAAAATAAATTTACTTTAGAAAATAATTGGGAAAAGCTCACTCTTGATTCTTTTTTTCCACAGAAATGGGCTTATGTGTGTTCAGGAGCACATACAAACACAGTTCTATGTAGCAATTGCCCGTTGTGTTGTGAGGTTAGTTCTTTAGCTCCTTTTAGGCAGGCAGTGAGTGAACAGAGGAGGCCACAGAAGATGGGAATGAGCAAGGTGCAGGACTGACTGAGATTGTGTTTGGCTCATGGAGTGTACTACAAAACAAGTGAGGACTTTAAACTCCACTGAATCTTTTATGTTTTCAAGGGAGGAATGCTTAGCACCCTTGTGGGTTAGGCCCCTACGCAGATGAAGGCAGTAACGAAAATGAAGGTGGATTTTTCTTTGTTATTTCTGGTAGTTGTCTTCAGGCTGCGCTGGGGCTGTGCCGCTCCTCTGGGGTGCGGTCTCTCAAAAATCCTGGGCCAGCTGACTCATGGAACTAGCGGTTGCTTTCATCAGGATCAGGGAGGGCCACCATTGCTGGCTCCTGCCCAGGGGAGAAAACCCCCCTTGCCTTGAGAGAGGGAGCCCTGCTTGAGAGCGTGGTGGGGCCGCTGGTAGGGAGGAGGGGGAAGCTGCTCCTGTAGTTACTGCAGCATCTCTGCTTTGTGTCAATAGATAGTTTTATACTAGCACGTGTTAAAGGCAGTTTGGAAGGCCCTGAAGGCTGATGATAGACAACTTCTCTTTTGCTGCTGCATCCCTCGGGATAACGGTTACTGCAGTCTGCCTGGCTTGGCTCTGGCTGGAGTTTTACCAGAAATTGCACTGCAGTACCCTGAGCAAGCTCACACAACAGACTGGGTTGTTGTGGCCCCAAGGTAATTTTCTTAAATTTAAAAAACTGTCCGTTGTATAAACATATCTGCCACATCATGCAGCATCGAAGCACTGTGAGCGGACTCTGACTTGAGACCAGCTTGTTTTTTGTCCCTTCTTTGTTTTCAAGGAACAGAGGGACAGAGAGAAAAAGTTGGGCAATGGTTTGGCTCTGCTTGCAGAGATGTAAACAGATTTCCCAACGTTTAGCACGGGTGGCGCGGCCGGGAGCGGCTGACTGGACATGCTCCAGCACAGCGAGAGCCGTGGCCGGGTTTGGAGCAGTCAGTGAGTCAGGACACAGGGCTGCTGCCGAGTCATCAGCTTCCCTCTTGCCCTGAAGCAGCTTTACTTTGATGTGGCTCAGTCGCAAAATCCACTCTCTCAGTCTGTGCGGCAGAGCCCTGGTAAAGGACCCCGTACAAGTACTACCGCGTTAGTCGGACGCTACGTTTGTGTCGTTTCAGGCGAGAGCGTGCCTGCAGCACACTGTATTTCACATCGATTCTTTCTCCTCAATTCCCCTTAAACCTTTGTACGTTAGTAGATCTGAGTTTCCTAATACTAGAAATAAAAATGCCAGCTGAAAATAGAACTGAGGTACATTTGGTGTTGGAGTTAGTACAAGCAGAAAGAGGATTGGTATGCTTCATGCTGCTGCTCGCTAATTTAAACTAACTGAGCTGCCTTGGCAGGGCTGCAGTGGAAGTCAGGGATTAGAGCCTCGCAGCTAAAAATGCAGCACACGGCAGTAGCTCGAATTCGGAAGAACATTGGCATTTCAAAGTGGGAAGCAGACACCCGAACAGGAGGCGTTTAACAAAAGCCCAAGGTACAACAGGTGGAACAGAATCAAAAAGTCCTAGTAAAATACGGAGTTGTTCAGATCCGTGCTTTGCTTTCATTTTTTTCTGATGAGGGGCCACCATCACAATTTACCCCTTGCTGAGCTTGTGCATCGTGGGGCTTTATGGGTGTAAATGCCGTGATGGGGGCAGCTTGGGGGCGGCATTTGTAATAGCATGTTCTCTGTCCTCTGTGACAGCTACTTGATGTATCTCATTTCAGTTGTAAATATTCAACTTTCCCTGGTTTCAGTGGGAACGGTATTAGCCCCCAGCTATGTATTCTTGAAAATCTTATGTTCAGAACTTGTTTGCCTATGAAGACCCCCGTCAGTCTCATCTGTGATGCAGAAGAAGAACTTAAAATGAATGTTTCTTCTTTCCTACCCTGCTTGTTTATGAATGAAGACCTTGTTGAGCAATAGCCTGCTCTGGTACTAGGATTTATAATACGAAGAAATGCAAAGATTGCTTCTGAAAAACTTGAAAGTGAGAATTTGAGTATGTATTTTTGGGCTACTTTATCACATGTTTGAATATTCCTTAAATAAGAATCTTATGAAAAACAAATCTTGTAAGTTTCTTACATTTCTACATAGGACATCTCTCTGCTTTGTAGTGAAGCTTCAATACTACAGATTAGGCAAGATATCTTTAAAGCTCCTCCTCTCTGGATTCATACCCATGCAATGGAGACACAGCTTCAAAAGAACACAGCAAAGAACTGTTTCACTAATTCTCTCCCAGACTCTTAGACTGTCTCTTTGGATAATGTGTGTAGATGATGAACAGAAAGTGTGTTTAAATGTGATCAGCACTTGTTTTTCATATACATTTTTAAACAAAAATTGTGTTATTGGTCCATCTCCTATTTTCCTCTCCCCCTGCCTTTTAGGGGAAAAAGGACAGTAAAAATGACAAGGGAAATTGAAAAATATTATTTACATAACTTTGGAATTAATTTATGAAAAACTTTTAAAGCAAAAATGTTATTGTAATTTGCAGAAAATTATGTGAAAATTAAAAGCATAAACTGGCAATTATTAAAAAATACTTTTTTTCTTAAGGGAAGTGGAAACTTCGTACAACTTACAGAAACAGACTGTAGCTCTTTGGACTGAATGAAAGAAAGATGTTTTAGTGGTATTTATTAAGTATTAATTTAGATAGATTTAGAGTAACAGGTTATCTTTCTGTACAGAACACCAGAATTGACCGTGTGAAGTGATTTCTAACAATATAATTCCATTGATAAAGCGGGTAAAACTAGCATACAAGTCAGTGCCTTAGGGGACACTTAGACCAGGGGTTTAACTCAGTGATACCTGATTGTCTCAGTAATCCTGAAAGTTAAATGCTTAATCTTTGTCCAGTACCAGTGTAAAGCTCAGATGGTGAGAGAAGTGAGAATTTTACTGCCTTCCAAGCGGGTCACCCGTGTGGTACAGGTTGGCAATGAGGGCAAGATTTCTAGTCTATGTTATTTGCTTTTGTCTAAAGCTTTGTTTTCTGTCTCATTGTTGTAGGCTGTCTGATGTGTGCCAAGAGAAAAGTCCTTCTGGGATTAGTAGTTCTGGAAGTAATAAAACAAGGAACAGACGGATTGCTACAATCCCAGATGAGGATATTTAGGGCTTCTCTCCGTGGTGTTTTTCTTTCTTGTGTACAGATACACATTGAGAGCTGAATAAGTGGTCTTCATTACAATGAAATTTCCCACATATGAGCGAAATGCTTTTTTTTTCAGGGTTGAAATAAGCAGTAATAAAAGGGTGTGGTTTCACAATCAGAAACGCCGCTCTTCCGCCACCAAGGCTCTGAATTGCCTCTCCCTTCTTTGTGCAAACGTTCAGCTGGTTGGATGAGAGTCCAGCAAAAATTTAATTGGCAAGACAGAAAAGAATACGAGATTAGTTTTAGCCATAAGGATTTGCTCAGCCTATCTGGCAGACCGCACGGCTGCGGGATCACTGCTGTCAGCCCAGGAAAGGGGATGAGAACGTGTGGCTGGGGACGTGGGACTTTCCTTCTCATCAGCAGCGTGGACGTGGGTTCATAGAATCATAGAATGGTTAGGGTTGGAAGGGACCTTCAAAGGTCATCTAGTCCAAGCCCCCTGCAAGGAGCAGGGACATCCCCAACCAGATCAGGTCGCTCAGAGCCCCGTCCAACCTGGCCTGGAACGTTTCCAGGGATGGGGCATCCACCGCCTCTCTGGGCAACCTGGGCCAGTGTTCTACCACCCTCACTGTAAAAAATGTCTTCATTTTATCCAATCTAAATCTATCTCCCTCTATTTTAAAACCATTACCCCTTGTCCTGTCACAACAGGTCCTGCTAAAACGTTTCTCCCCACCTTTCCTGCAGCCCCCTTTAGGCACTGGCAGGCCGCTCTCAGGTCTCCCCGGAGCCTCCTCTTCTCCAGGCTGAACAGCCCCAGCTCTCTCAGCCTGGCCTCACAGCAGAGCTGCTCCAGCCCTCTCAGCATCTTTGTGGCCTCCTCTGGACCCTCTCCAACTGGTCCATGTCCTTCTGATGTTGGGGGCTCCAGAGCTGGACACAGTGCTGCAGGTGGGGTCTCACCAGGGCAGAGCAGAGCAGAGGGGCAGAATCCCCTCCCTCGACCTGCTGCCCACGCTGCTTTTGATGCAGCCCAGGATGCGGTTGGCCTTCTGGGCTGCCACTGCATGTGGCTGGCTCATGTTGAGCTTCTCATCCACCATCACTCCCAGGTCCTTCTCCTCAGGGCTGGTCTCGATCCATTCTCCGCCCAGCCTGGATTTGTGTCTGAGTTGTCCTCAGTCAGTCGAGAACTTGGAGCTTCAGTCTGTCTTACTCCAACACTGGACTGAATCATACTTTGAAAAAGCCAAGCAGTCCAGAGCTAAATGCTACTCTTCCATCTGCTCATTGGGACTGAACCTGATCTGGCTGCTCAACACAGGGTGCGTTACTGAACGTTTGTGACAGGGTTAGGGGTGGGAGCCACCGGTCATTTGGCCACCGTAGGCTGGTAACTGCCTTTGAATGGATTTTGATAATGAAGGTCTTGAAATTTAGGACAACATTCTGCATTTTAGTGTTTGAAATCCACCTGTAATGTTAAATGTTTTACCCTTGCCCTTTAAAGGAAAAAGAGGCTCTTCTGAATTGAACTTTGTCGGTTCCGATACCCTGGGGGCTGTAAGAATCTGAAGACGGCTAACTTCTGTCACTGCTACATTTTCTTTTATTCTCCTGTATAAATAAAAAGGTACTAGGACAAAATCTGTTATCCCAGTATAAATGCAATACGTTTCAAGTGGAGTGAACTGGTACCTGTTTCTGCAAAGGTTTAACCTAGCCTTTTCCGATACCTATGTAGAAATAAAGGCGGAGTATTTACATAAACAATGGTAATCAGGGAGGGGGAGGCTTCTCTGGCCCGAAACCAAGCCCTTTATTTTAGGATCTTAGTGCTGATTTTAGGGAGCTGTTGGATTTTCAAGTCTGCTATCTGAAGTTGTTGGATAAGCATTGTCTGATGTCTAACAGCCTTTTCTTTGGTACTGGATAAACCCATTCGGTTTAGTGGTCGTAGCAGTAAATTCTGGTACCAAGCAGCCGTTACTTGATCGTCAGTCAGAACCTCAGTGCCGTGTTTGAGGGCTCTGTTTCAGATGCTCTGTCTGCGTGTTTTTTAACGAAGAAGACATGTTTGTGCACGGCCCGGATGGCACCGAGAAGGGCAGGCAAGGCCGCTCCTGGATCCTGGCTGTGGCTGCTGGGAAGGTACCATGTTTACACAGAAAATGCCTGTGGTTTGTTTTGTTTCATCTTAAATGCAGTTGGATTCTTTTAAGATCTCTGATCCTTATGTTTTTGATCAGTTTTTCAGTTCTCGTGTAACTTAAGCAGCATTGCTAAATGGTTGTCATTGCCTGCTTCTCACATATGTAATTAAAGTACAGACTGTTTCATCTATGAAAAGGATAAAAGAGATTTTGAACGGAAGTATTACTGGTTTAAAAAAAACCCAAATTTAAAAAAAACAGGAAAGGGATGGAAAGTTGTCACAGGTACAGCGTGGAAAAAAGCTCCTTTCTATAGAGAACTACAGCTGATTTCACCCTAATTTGGTGATCAGAAACCAAGTGTTTCAACAGGGAGTGTAATGCCTGATGTATTTCTAAAAGAGTAACTACCGCTTGACTCTCCAGCTTTTAAATTATATTGAGGATAATATTAACATAGTACTGTTCTTAAGCTTTTTTCGAAGTCATTATTTGGATAAGATTTTGCTGAGCTGATGATAATATTTACTCTCAGTGCTATATAAACTGTATTGCTGAAGAATATTTTTAATTACTTTAGTTACCTAAACTTTATATGATTTAACTTTCAAGTTTTCCTAACTGGAATTTATGCTTTCAGTTTTTAGAGATGAACGTTACAAGTCTGATTTAATTGTAACTTTTTTTTTCTTAAATTTTACAGTCTTTATACGTAAAAAAAGTTTCAAAGTGAGAAATGTGTTTAGATATAAGCTTCTTCAAGGCAATATTTATTTAATCACTAAAGCTTATGCTTAAAAACATGTTTCTCACTGTTTGGGGCAATATCTTTTCTATTATATGTTGGTATTCCAAAATTCATAGCTGTGATTAAGTGTAGCTTCTTTATTTGAATTACAATGCCTGAGAAACAAAACAATGGAACTTTAAATAAAAATGCTTTTCATCTCATTTAGGCACAATTAGGACTTAACACAAAACATTGCTATAGCAGCGTCTTTAATTCAGAGTGACATTTCTTAATTTTGGAAAAAGGTCACTTAACTGAACTGGATAGAAGAATTCTGACGCTGTAAAAGCAAGAATAAAAAGAAGAAAAACTAAAATATAATAAAGGTTTACAATGAGGGGAGAGTAAAGTGTTTTAATGCTAGGGAGAAGCAATGGTGAGTGGTTTCATTGTGAATGATAACAAACAAGTATTCTGGAAGCTGTGAAGACAGTAAGTGACTCAGCAGCTTAGAGGCTGAGTTTTTGCAAGCATCAAAGTGAAAGTGTGATCTTCAGTTACAGTTTTGGAACTGTACATTAAAGGTAAAATATTCAGAAAAGAAAATGGCTACAGACGAGATAAAGACAATGTTACTCTTTTCCGTTCTTTAAAAAATGGTTCAGGTTGTTCCCCCCCCATTAGAAAACCATTAGAATGGTTTTCCAGACACAGAATATTTAAATTTTTATTTTTCTTTATATGTTCTTCTTAAAGACTTACCTCTTCTAAAGTTTTCTAGCAAAAAGCTAATAGAGGAAAACCCATCCAAGTCCAGCTTTAGTCAGGTGGACAGAAAGCTGGATGTGAAACCAGGCAGTCCCCAGAAAGACAGGAGACTATTTATTGCTTTAAGACAGTTCCTTTTTCTTTTCTTGTTTCAAGTAGACTTACATGCTGATCATTAAAATCCTTGTCCTGATAAGTTTCTTTCAAAACCGATGCATTTCAGTGAAAACTTTCAGTTGCCACAAAACCACAGTTCCTTCACCACTGTATTCTGTGGCAAAAAATATTTTACAGACATCACACTTCATAGTTATCTGACTGTAAAATCTCATACAGATCTATGCGCTACTCCGTAGTTTTTGGGTAGTGCAGGTACATGAGGGTTTACACGCTAGGGTGGTAAGAGGCATTGTTGACCTACATTGACTACGTCGCAATACAAACTGTGCCTTTACAGAGAAGTGTGTGATTACACACGAGTCATGAGACATAATCAGCCCCTTTAGGTAATGAGAATATGTTCTGATGTTCTTGGAGACATACAGACAGGCTAGTTCTCATGGTGTGGTAAGGAACAAAGTAGTTGGATTTGGCAAGACAAACACGTCTCTTCAAAACTCAGCAAAATGACCATATACTGCTGAATGAAGAATGGCTGTATATTTGGGTACGTAGGATAGGACAAGAGTAAACAACTCTTGGACAATTAAATAATCTGACAGGAGTGTGTGTTACAGATTTTCAGTATCATAATAGAATTCAACAATTGTTCAAGTAAAAGTAGTTAATCAACAGTAATGCATAAAAAGTTAGAATGGCAGGGGCAGAAGATCAGAGGAAAAAATAAATGGCAAGATGACAGATAATTTCAAATGAGTTAGGTGACAGGAGAAGGGTAGAAAAATGTGGAATAAGAAAAGCAAATGGGACTTTTCATGACGTTATGCCTTACCATGTATGTAATATACTTGGGCATTCTGTATTAAGCTTGTGTTTTATCCTTTCTTTCTCAGTCACATAGAGAAAATTACAACGTGGCAAGATCCTCGCAAAACTATGAACCAACCGCTGAATCACATGAGCCACCATCCTGCCGCTGCTTCCACACCGATACCACAGAGGTCTATGGCAATGTCTCAGCCAAATCTCGGTGAGTACTGAATGTCATCTCTGTGGTGAGTATACAAGAGAGAGAAGAGCTACCTTTTACTAACTTGTTTGCCAAAATAATTTTTGCTTCAAGAAGGATAGTTCTGATTCTGCTATTACGCCTAACAGTATGTTCTGCATTTCCTTTTCTTATTTTTCTCTCTGTAGAGTGGGCAGCAAGTGAATTCGTACTGTTTGAGGTGAAGTTCTAACATCTCATGCTTTTTATTTTAGAGCCTCTGTGACAAATTTTTGATGTAGTATTGAACACAGAAAAATAAGCTCTTCCTATGTTTTTTCACTCAGAGGTGGTATAACACCTCTGCAACGCCACCGTATAGTTTTCAAAGCTTACTGTGCAAAATGCTGTTAGATAATCTGTCTGCAGTCTCTCCTGTGTTTCTTCAGGTCAGAGGTTGTAGCTGGTTTGCTGGTTTGTTTGTTTGTGGTGGTGGGTTTTTTTTGCATCATTAAGTTCTGCTGTGGAAGCTACTTGCAAAATACTAAAAAATCTGTTTTGCAGTATAAATTACCTAAAGGCTTTCTATGAATGGTGTGGTTTCATTGCTGTTCCTTTTAGCTCTTCAAGCTTAAATTTAAGCATCAACTTAGATTCCTCTGGTTTTGCCAGATATGAGCCTAAGTGAAAATAAAGCAAACACTCTGAAAATTTTAAAGAAAAGATGTAAATGGAAAAATTGAGAATTACAGATAGTGCCTAATATTTCACTTCTGCAATTTTAACTTTTATGCCACTCTAGAGAATGAGGAGCAGATGGGTCAGCTTACAGGCTGAAGATCAGAAACCTGTGTCAAAACAGGTAGTGTTAAAAACACAGATCAGGTTCTTGTTCAGGTTAATTTTTGGAAAGTTGGTCTCGTGATTTCATGATTATTCGTTTGCAGTGTGGTTCATCAGGGCTGTCTCTTCACATGCCAAGAAAATGGTAAACATTTGACTGCCAGTGGTCACCAATAGCAGTAATGCAATACACATATTTACTTCTGTCTTAAATTTATAATAAACACCTAGGCTATCCCCTGAGGTAACTGACTTTAGTTCTTCTGCTTTTCTCTCAAAAACTGTCTTATTTGAATATGTTCAGTAAAAGATGCTGGTTGTTGGCGGACAGTAGCAAATTGTGTCATGAGAGTGGGTATCTGAAGAAGAAGCCTGAGTAAAATCTGAAAGGTTAGGGTGTGCTGCCGTGTGTCATACTATGTGGTAGGAGTAACAGTGCTTTGTAACGCTTGTTACGTCAAACCACAGCTGCCCTTAGGTCAGTCTGTTCACAGCGATTCTGAAATGGCCAGGAGGTAAGAATAGGACAGTGGAGTTTTTTGTTCGTACCAACTCCTCAGCTTATGCTGACGTCTGTTATGTTCTCTCTAATTAAAAAACAAAGAAGAGACCATAAATCAGGACAGTGTACAGTAAGCTTTTGCCAGTGGAAGTGAATCAAAGCCAAATCCTGTACTGAAATAGTTGTATACTGAATTTTAGAGGAGGATCTTTCCCAAGATACAAAGGATTAGAAATAAAGCATACACCTAATTAAGAGTCTGTGCCTGAAGGGACTTCAGGTGCCCAATGGGAGCATTTTCACAGACTTCAAAATCTGTCACATCAAATGTATTTCATTCAGTACCCTTCACACTTATAGCTGAGGTTCAACTTTTGGGCTCAGATCCCTGACTGAATTTCCTAAACATTTTCCACTAGAAATAGTATGTAAAAATTTCCACACTGTCCATATTTATTTAATCAAGAAAATATTTTGTCAATATGTTTTGGTGAAGTTTTTCTCATTCTGGTGGCTTTCGAAAGGCATGCTGTGACACTCTGGGAGCAAGCAAATCTGTTTGCACAGCTGAACCGCGCTTTCAGCACCATATTACTAAATTCAGCATCACAGTCCCTGGTTTTCCAATCCACCTGTTTGAACACATGAAGTGTGATACTATTTTATTTGAAAATACATTTTAAAATATTTAATCTAGAAGCGTGCATATATATACATACAGAAACTATGAGATTGCAGTAATCTGAACAGAACACAGTAGCCTCTGAATACTTCATGTGACAGTTTAAAGTACATGTGAATGCAGTTTCTAGTACTGAAGTAGAACGTCTCTATTTTGAAATTATCTTGGCCAAAAGGAAGGGCTTTTCTGCTCTTTTGTGATGCTAACAGGGTTACTGCTAAACCTGCTTTCTTGAGTCTGCTCAAACAGTGAAGCGAGCAGTCTGGTGCTCTGGCAGTCAGACCTCTAAGCCAGAAGGGATTGTGCCAGCATCTTACAAACGTCAGAGGAGAAATGGGAACTGGGTACTAACTGAAGCCACGCTTCTGCTCATAATTTTGTAACTTTTTTAGCAAATGAAGTCTATGCATCTGTCTTTTGCCTTAGCATTTTTTTTGGTATGGTAGGAATTAAAAGAAGTTTTTGTTTTGAAGATGTGCCACTTAGAAAGACTTAAGTATTCCAGGTCTGCATACTGGTCTGCACTCCCAATTACTAACACGTGTTTTCCTTGCTATGCTCCTTATGAAGAGATGGAAAATATGGTCTGTTCTGTACAGCTTGTTGCTTTGGTTTATAAACTCTCCTTTCAGCAATATTTGCTGGGAAGTGTACAAAAGGCGCTTACAAACGTTCTGTCAAAAGCACAGAGTGTGACTAAGGGATACCAAATAGTCGTAGGCCTATGCTTGAGACCTAGAGAAACATATAGTGAAAGTTGATTGAAATTAGTAGACATACCTTAGAAAATCTGGTGTATTTTTCGTACTGTGACTTTGTTGTCCATTATGAGGTACACGTACTGGTTTTCTTACAACTTCAGCAGTGTTAGTTGTCTCACTAACATTTAAAGCATTGCTTTTCAAATGTTATGTAACAAAGGCATCTGAAGGTATTTCTTCCTTTGATGCATGTTGTTAAATTTACAGAAAACTAATACATACTAGGCAGGTTTCTATGCTCACTTACACACTGCCACTAAATTCAGTGAAGTTTCATGAATGAAAAGGGAAATTTGTCCCAGAGATTGGAAGTGTATTGTTGCAGGTTAGCATACATTCAGTCTTGTTCAGTCTGCTTTTTCTAAATATTTTACCTTTGTTGTTCTTCTAAGACAGTTTGTAGATGGGTATGCTAAGGAAAGAACAACATTAACAGGGATGTTTTAGCTGTGTATTTTGTTGTTGGAATGCAACAGGGAAAATGATCGCCTCTGACTGAAGACAACCAGAAACACCGTATTTCTTCGCAAGTGCTCCATAAATCCCCCTTACTTTAGCGCTGAATCCGCACATGTATTAGTTTTGTGCCCATTCTGAAACGTAGTCTTCTTCAGCTGATTGATAAAGTATTAACTATCTATTGCTAGTCAACTCCGTTATTGTGGTAGAATCAAAGACTGTATGTGGAAGGAGGGGTATTTGTATACTCTTGTTTTAGACATCCAACCTAGGTCCCTGATTTGGGAGGCCAAGCTGCGTGGACTTTGTGTGAATGGAAGGAAGGAGAGAGCACGTGTAGTGCACCTAAGCTAATGGTCAAACTACTGCCTGACTTAAATGCCTAAACTGTGCTGTGGAAGTGCCCGCGTCCAGGCCAGGGAAGCTGGTCTGCCTTAGTGGCAGTCACTGGTGTGAGAAGATTGTGGAGTATGGTTTTTGGCTACGTGTAGCAAGATTTAGAGGAAAAAATTAGATCCTTATAAAAGTTTCTTTTGCAACAATTTTTAATTAAATGCTGCTTGTTTTGTAGTCTTTCTCTATTCTACATTTTGCAACACTAAAACAGTTTGAAGGAAGCAGGATGGAAATAACAATGGTTTTGAAAGAGATTTCTTTTGTGATTGTACTCTTCATCCAGTCGGTGAGCACAATCTGGTCTTGATTTAAATGTTTTAAAAGTTTAGTGATTTGCAACTTATTTTGACATAAAATAGTAAAGTCCTCTGATAGTATTTATGTTTTCTATATAAATTAGCTTGAATTTATGTGTGAGTTTCTTGAAAAGCTCTTACGAAAAAAACAGACTCTATCTGCAGAAGAACTCAGAGGACCTTCTGGGCCACGTGGCATATGTCACGGTACCGTTGTAGAATTTAGGCCTGACAGTAAATACCCGTTGCAGACTGCAAGGCACCGTTGTTCTAGGTCTGGTGTGAGTGACTAAGCTGTGTGTTAAGTAATGCCCAGAGTTTGGTGGTTTGAGAGTCTTGGGCACTCTGCCACTTTCTAAAATGCCTCTGAGTTTATTTGGGTGTGGATAGGGGCTTTCAATTTATCTAACTAGAAGCTGTGATTAAAATGTGTGTTTGGTCCGAAGTCCCCCCGGGCTGGACGTCCCTGATGCTCCCTAGAGCCTGGCTGCAGCTGTCGTCTTTGTCTCTCTCTTCACAGCGGACAGTCCGGCATCAGTGAGAACAGAAACGCATACCTGGTTTTACCACTTTGCGTTTTCCACTTCCGCGACACGAGAACTGGTGTGGCTTGTCAGTCTTTGCACAGAGGGCGACTGATGGGGGGAAAGGCTTTTAAAAGCTGCGGTCTTGTGTGAGCTGGCTGTCAGGGAAAAAGTGACAAGGAGTGAAGTAAAGAGACGAGCACAGCTGTGTTTGTGTAGATTCCTTGTGCGTTAGAGCTGAGCCATCTTCTTTTACCCTGTCTGTTTTTTCCTCTGTGATCGATTATTTTCCATGTAAGTTTGGTTGAGGTGTTCTTTTGAGGTCCCTTCCAACCTGGGCTGTTCTGTGATGATGGCTGATAACTTGATAATTTCATAACTTGTAAATTATTTTCTTAGTGCATAGGGTTTATTGGCCCAGCTAATCTTGCCTTCAGAAAATGTACCTGGATCACTCTTAATTCTGAACACTGACATAATACCTCATAACTGTATGTTCTCTCAGGTTCTGTCAAGATGAATTCATTAATATGTATGTTTGCAGAAAAAAAAATCCTAAAGATGCTTAATGTTTTAATTCCTGAGGTTTCTAGTGTTCCAGTACTCTATCTGTATCTGGATAATTTATCTCTGCTGCTGGGTTTTTATCAATTGCCTGCTAGTGGCATCCTCAAAGAGGTATGATAAGAAACTGTCAACTCATTCAGATGTACTGAATTGCGAGACAGCTGCTAGAAGGTAAGTAATAATGTTATGAGCTTGGAAAGGTAAGTATGCCTATTCTGAGGTAAGGAAAGAAGCTAGATAAGTTTCCACACAGGGCTTAGGGCTGGGGCCTTGCAAAATTTAAGACTGTAGCCATCACAGAATAATTCAGATGGGAAGGGGCCTTGGGAGATCTCTAACCCAACCTCCTGCTCAAGGCAGAGTCGGCTATGAGATCACACCGGGTTGCTCAGGGCTTTATGCAATTAGGTCTTGAAAACCTTTGTGACAGATTAGAGGGTCCTGGTGCGATTCTCATGCTTTCATCAGGTAGGAAACTGGCACCAGAAAGAAAACGGGTGTTGTGTTGTCAACAGTAGGTTGTGGAGTTTCAGAATTTGTAATACACACTTAAGAACAGAGAACAGTTTCTGGCAGAGGGAGAAAGGTCCTACATATACTTTTGTTTGAACTTGATACCTGCACTTTTCACCTGATCGGTTCACGTGTAAATGTAGAGTATAAGAAAAATAAAACAACATGGGCACATCCATGGTGGAAGGTGGTAATATTATCTCTGCTTCAGAGACCAAGCCGTTCAGGCATAAAACAGTGGAAGACACAATGGTAATTTCTTTAGGGCCAGTGTATGCATTGGTCCTGAGAGTTGAACCATATTAACTTACTGCGTCAAACTCCAGATGAAGAATTATTTGACATTTGTTTTTCCCTACCGAAGAAGAGAAAGCTCCTTACCTTGGAAGCTTGCTCTGTCAGGATCCAGCAGCAGGCATGGCCCAAGTGATACAAGCAGGGTAGTTTTAACTGTTGAATACACTGGCTCTCCGTGGTGAAAGACGTCATGTATTACACAATAGATTTTAACGTGGAGACCCTCTCACACTGACAACAGTTTGCTTTATAGAAATTAATCTGTGAATCTAAAAAGTTCAGCTTTCAGCTGTATTGCTAACAGTGGTTTAATTGGGTCTGGATACAACTGGGGGTTATGGCACTTTGCCTCTGCTTTCTTTTTTTTTTTTTATTCAGACAGGAAATCCAGCCAATAAAACAATGCAATAATCCTGTCTAAGAGCAATAAACACATGAATCAAAGTTTCCATATCCTGCCACGATAAAAGAGTTGCAGCTACTATTGTTTAAGGATGATAAAATGCAGTTTTGGGTACTGTGTCGAAGTGAGTCTCTGGAGATAAGAACGCAGAAACTCCTGCAGGGTTTGAAAACAGGTGGTATGTGTTTTAGTGATAACTAACATACATGAAATGATCTAGATTTTGCAAGGCTTTGTTTGCATTGGCTGGAAATTTGGCTACAAATATGTAACATTGAGAGGAACATGTTTTTCCCTCAGTGTAGCCCATACCCTCACACCACCTGCACAGTGCAAAGGCTTCCTGTTCCAGGTCATTTTTAATTACTGGATATCCTGAAAGAAGCAGATACAGTGGTCAGTATGAATAATTTTGGCACCTGCTTCTGGTTAATGAAATAATACTTGTAGGAGAGCTGAAAGCATTGTAGAGGATTTGCACATTTTGTGGGAATGAGCATTTTATGACACAGCTCTGGAAAAGAACAGGGTGGTTTTTGTTGTTATTTGCAATTAAAACATCTAAAGTAATTTATCAGGCAGATTTCAAATGCAGTAATTTATTTATGTTTTAAGGACACATAATCGTTCCAGAAACTAATAGGAATTAACTTCAGTATCGAGAGAATTAAATCCAGATATCTCCAAGGATGCACACCTTTAAACCAGCAGCTGGCCATGTAGTAGATTTGAAACATTAAAGAGTGATGTGTTCAAAAGAGATGTTGGTATTGTTTCAACATCTAGTAATTTTTAATTCCAACACAAAGAAGTTCCTGTTAGTGCAAGCATTTCCTTCAAGGTTAGCGATGCAAACGTGTGCCAGTGGAGTGTCATTTTCAGAGTTTCAAAGTGAATTAAATGTGAAAGCTGAAGATTGCATGAAACAAAAGTAAAAATAATTTAATAAATATTTAAAAATAATAATGGTCATCAGTAATGGGTCATTAACATTAAAGCTATCTCTCCAGTCAAGCAGCCCCCACCGTTATTTGTTGTTATTGATTTACTGTTAAAAGTGCTAACAGAGTAAATCTCTACTCTTTTAAATAACTTCCTGCTAAATCATAGCTTTGATGCTGCACCTGCAGGTTGTTTGTTTGCGATTTTTGAAGCTTGGATCATTGAACACAGGAAAGATTAGTTAAATGTGAGTATCACAGAACTTAACATAACAGTTGAAACTGTTGAGAAATTTCTGTATAGCTATTTTCAGCCCAGAAATCTGAATAAAGGAGTGTCTGTGCACTGGGATAGTACAACTTTTTGGTTTAATACTTTACAGATTTTTGGAACAAAACGCACCAGGACTGAAAAGCAGCATTTTTTGCTGACCTTGTTGGAAGGCTAATGCTGTTTCTGGGAAATAAGTGAAACAAGCAGTTCTTTGTTGGCAGAAGTGGAGAGAGAAAAGGAGGGGAGCCTAGTCTTTTTTCCTTCACAATGTCGTGACTAAGTCAAAACTGTAATATGGCTGGGTTTGTTCGTTTTTTTTAAACCTCTGTAGACATTTGGTTTTCATCAGACTGTGTTGCGTGACACCTGATGCTGACCAGTTCACATGAATTAGGCTCTGGGCTGCCTTTAAACAGAGTAGAGAAAAAAACCCACAGTTGCATCCCGACACTTCTGACACTAAAATAATAAAAGTTGGTACAAGCAGTTCAACACATATGTCAGAAACAATTTACACTTGATGTTTTGGCTTCTGCAGCTTGCAGAATCCCTTGTCCACAAAATAATCCTTAATAAGTACATATCCAGCAAAGTCATCAACAGAAGGGTCTCCTACAGTGTCAGAAAACCTTATTCACTCCAATATCATTATCAATTTAAAAGCAAACAAAAGCAATAAAATAATTTTTTTAATTTTTCATCTGACCTGAAAAAGAAAATTACATGGGTCTAACTCAAGATGTGAACTAAATAGTTGTAATTCCATGGACTGCAATGAAACTGTGGCCACACAGTCCAGGTTTGGAACTTGGCTCCACGTTTTTACTTGCTTTCATTTGAGCTGGAAAATTGTGTAATGGCTGTTTATTGAAGAGACTTACTTCACTTTGCAAAATAAATTTGTTTTTCCCCAAGAGAACTGAATTCAAGGCCACCCTGAGTCTGTCTACTAAAATGGTAAATACTTGTCAGCTGCTATGTTATATCAAACCTCCTTTATCATAGAGTGGTAGGTTTGAGCTTTTTATATTTTTCCTTTGTTTGCAGAACCTTGAAGTGTTACACTCAGAGTGCCAAACCCTGCCTAGTGAATTTAGGCTTACTGAAGACCAGTTGATTTTTCCTTAGTTACCTTTTGACCTCTGAAAAACAGTGCAGAAATCCTAAGGCTCCCCAGACCAGAGGCTTTTTTTTTTTTTTTTCCCTCTTTTGTTTCACACAGTGGAAAATGCAGAAGCAGTGGGAAGTCTTGGTCCTGTAATAACGATATCATCATGTTTTTCCACGCTTCTTTTGAGGAGGCTGGAGTTCTGCCTGGATGCTGGTTTTTTGCCCAAGTAGATAGCATTGCAGGATAAAACCTACCTGATGTTACATACAGTGTTGTGCATAGACGATACAGAGGGGAAGTGGGATAGAGAAGAAAGAGTGAAATCGTTTCAAGGGTTCATAAGTGTTGGCACAATTATATGGGAGACGAATGTGACCACGGTTTTAATGATGTTGATTCTGTAAAGAAAATGTCTAGAAAGATGCAGGTAATTGCCTGTGAAAGCACGCTTCATTGTCAGTTGATGTATAAACTAGAGGTTGATAATAGCAAGACTCAGATACTCTATTGAGACTTACTTTTGGAATTGTTCTGTCTAAGGCGGTGTTTTAATTTGTATAGATTTGTAAACTTCAGGGTCATTTTTGTAAGCATACATAAGGTAAAAATGTGTATTGATTTTTCAACAAAAACTAGGTCACAAAAAAGCTTTCCAGCAAATCTGAACCTTGATTTTAATTTATTTTGTGAAAGGTCCAGTCATGTTAATTGTGTCATTCCAGCAGTACATTGGAAACTTCCGTATTTTTTGCCACAGTGAAAGCGAACAATCGTATTTTCTGTCATGAAATGTGGAGTAGCATACACAGGACCAGTGTGAGCAGATCCTTTGACTTTACAGTGTATAAAGATGTTTTATGTAATACGATTGGTATAAGGTGAAGTTAATTTTCCATATGTAGCAAAGCACAAATCACTCGCTAGTGTATTTTGGTTTATTCCCAGATGTACCTTGCTGTAGGTCTCCCTGTGCAGTCAGAAAGTTTGAGACATCTCCAAACATCTGCAGTCTCATCTCCAGCAGGGAAGCCAGCTCAGTATGTCCAGGTGCCTCCAGATCTAGTTTCCTTTTCTACCCAGACTTGAATGCAGGTAGAGCTTATGGATTTTTTTAAATATTCCTCTTGAATTTCTAGTTTCCAGCATCCTGACTGGAACATACTGGAGAGTACATCAGATCAATTGCACTGTGTCTGAACAGAAAGTATTTTACAGAAGCATTTGGTTCACAAGCGCCGTGCACTCACCCCGCGTTTGTCCTGCGCTTGGCTGGGATGGAGTTAGCTTCAGAGCACCCCGAGGTGCTCTGTTTTGGAGTTGTGACTTAGTGTTGATAGCACGCCAGTGTTTTGCCTATGCCTGAGCAGAGCTTGCAGCGTGTTGAGGCTTTCTGTTTCTTCCCTCTGTTTCTGCTCCACACTGCAAGGAGGTTGAGGGTTCACGAGAAATTGGGAGGTGACGCTGATCTGAATTACCTAAGGGGATATTCCAAACCATATGATGCCGTGCTCAGCAAAAATGTCAAGGAAAGGAGGAGGAAGGGGAGACATTGACCGTTACAGCATTTCTCTTCCCAAGTAACCCTTACACGTGCTGAGTACCCGCTCTCTGGGAAGCGGCTAAACATCTGCCTGCTGGTGGGAACTCATGAGTAAATTCTTTATTTTGTTTTGCTTGTGTGCACAGCTCTGCCTCACTTATTAAACTGTCTCTATCTCAGCCCAGAAGATTTTCTTGCTTTTGCTCTTCCAGTTCTCTCCCCCATCCTGCTGGCAGGGGGAGGAATTGACTGCCTGCCTGCGTGGAGGCTTGGTTGCTGGCTGGTGGGGGGCCCAATCCGCCACAGCAGGACAACTGCAATTTTCAAAAGCTGTGGATGAGCTTACTGCACATTTGCACTATACTGAACCACCTGTGCCCAGTAAGCCCCAAATTGCTGGATTTACTTTGTGTACTTGCACACACTGTATAGCACATGCACATTTGGACCAGTTGGAGAGTCAGAGGAGGCCATGCAGATGCTGAGAGGGCTGGAGCAGCTCCGCTGTGAGGCCAGGCTGAGAGAGCTGGGGCTGTTCAGCCTGGAGAAGAGGAGGCTCCGGGGAGACCTTAGAGCGGCTCCCAGTGCCCAAAGGGGGCTGCAGGAAAGGTGGGGAGAGGCTGTTCAGCAGGACCTGTTGTGACAAGACAAGGGGTCATGGTTTCAAAATAGAGGGAGGCAGATTCAGATCAGATATTAGGAAGAAATTTTTTACAGTGAGGGTGGTGGAACATGGAACAGGTTGCCCAGAGAGGCGGTGGATGCCCCGTCCCTGGAATCATTCCAGGCCAGGTTGGCCGGGGCTCTGAGCAACCTGATCTGGTTGGAGATGTCCCTGCTCCTTGCAGGAGGGTTGGACTAGATGATCTTTGAAGGTCCCTTCCCACCCAAACCATTCTGTGATTCTATTTCTGCCAAACATCTCAAAGCCTTGTAGCCAGCTGTCTTCCTAGTGGAATTGTTCCTTTCACCAAGAAGCCTCCTTTTCCTGTCTGTCAGAACTCCAATGGCAAATGCTTTTGGTTGCAGCTTGTGCAGCACTGGTGCATTAGGTTTTCTGATGCATCATTCAGTAGCTTGACTTGCCCTGACAGACTGCAGGGTTTCTGGTCCGATAGTTCATTCAGGAGGGTTTCACATTAGTACTGCCAGTGCCTGTCTCTGCGCCACTGTCACATCACCGCCTTTCCTTTCTGTGCATCATTTGTCTCAAGTATTCCAGCTACCACTAGGTTTGCAGGGAACATGGAAAGACAATTTATTGTTGGTAGACTTTCTTTGTGTTCCTTGACCTCGACGTTTCTTTAGGTCTTCTGATTTTCTCAGGTCAGAATTTCTCAGAGATAATAGCTGTTGATGTAGGAAGCTGCAATTTTCAGAATAAGCCTGTCTGCGTTCCAGTAGTATAGCCATCCTTATCTTAAGAGCGTTATGCAGTGAATCCCAAATCTGAAATTGTGCGCAGATCTAGCCCAGGTCTGGTAATGATCCTCTCAAAGCTGGTGCTGATATGCGTCCACAAAATGAAGTGGGTGTCTCTGCAGTTCCAGGAGACTTAACTTGGGGGTCGAATGACATCTGCGCACCTCTGGAGAAGTCATGTTGGATGACACGCTGGCATCTCTGTGTTATACTCTCCAGAACACCTGATTCTGAAAGCAGATTGCAAAGATGGTTTAGAGATGCTGGTGTGCTTTCCACAAGGTCTAGAGGGATTTATTCGTGTGGGCTGTGCACCACCTACGGGTAATACAGCTGCCTCCAGACAGGACTAACCCGCCCCTGAGCCGTGCGGCTAGGACTGACCTGTGTAAGTACTAAAACTAATCTGCACTCTAACAAACCGTACTGTCAATACTGTGAAAATCCACTGTATTCCACTTATCTTGGAGGCTTATCTGGAGGATATCAGTGCTGGATGCTATTCTTAGCACCATAACCAGGAAGAACTGTTGTCTTGTGTAAATCAGGAGCCCGTACGGTGTCTTTGGATTGCTTCATATCAGAAGTACTGGACCTGCTTGTGCAACTGCTGATAACAGCAGTTATCACTGAAAACAGCTGATACCGACAGTCGCTACATTTACACAACACGGTGAGATGCCCAAGGGTATCTCTGGCACCAGAAATTTTAAAGTGGTTCTGCCCCTCGCAGTCTTCTGACTGTTGTGCGCAATCCGGGAGTTTTCACCGCTGTCTTCCTGTGCTTACCAGTGTTCTCAGTCGGCCTGTCTCCTGAGCTCACAGCTCCTTTGGCTGGAGCCCGTACGCTTGTTCAGCGCTGCTGGCTGTTACTGTTGTCTTGTCTTCTTTTTCCTGGATGTTTCAGTTGTATTTTCCCTGGTACTTGAAGACGTTTTGCTATCAGTTACGTTGTTTTCCTGAGAGCCACAGTCACGTTTTCTGTGAAAGTTTCCTATCTTGGGTCAGGGACTCTTCAAGTATATGAGATTACCCGAAATTACTGTCCCTGCAGTGTATCTACATCTGTGTTACTTTGGGGGGTTATTCCCAGTGATACTGTCCCATCCCTCCACACAGGAGGATGACAGGAAACGGAGCAAGTGGGGAAGCACGACACCTGAAGGATTTGTCTGCTGCCCGTGGGTATTTGCTAGTGCACGAACTGTGTGGAGTTTTTCAGTGCCCCAGTCACCGAACATGGCCGAGAGCTGTGCTGAGGAACGTGGCAGTGGCTGCAGGGTGGCTGCTGACTGAGGGGCAAAGGAGCAAGCACTTCATCTTCCCCGCACAGCTTGCCTTTGGCCTCGCGGTTTGTCCCGTGGGAGTGTTTCAAACTGGAGACGAGACACGGCGTTCCATACGGCCCCAGCTTCAGCAGCCCCCAGAAGGGTGATGGGCCATGCTGCTCACGAGGCATGTGGAGGACGATTTGGACAGGCTGTTTTGCAGAGGACACGTTTCGTTTGCCATCACGTGTGAACTGCTGGTATGCAATGCCCTAAAACTTAACACGTGATCTGAAGGCTTGCTCGTCATAATTTCAGTGCCTTGCAGTGGAACCAGTGCAAAAGAGTACTAGCAGGTCATAGAATCATAGAATGGTTAGAGTTGGAAGGGACCTTCAAAGCTCATCTAGTCCAACCCCCCTGCAAGGACCAGGGACATCTCCAGCCAGATCAGGGTGCTCAGAGCCCCGTCCAACCTGGCCTTGAACATTTCCAGGGTTGGGGCATCCACCACCTCTCTGGGCAACCTGTTCCAGTGTTCTACAACTCGCATCGTAAAAAATTGCTTCCTGATATCCAATCTAAATCTATCTCCCTCTATTTTAAAACCATCACCCCTCGTCCTGTCGCACCAGGCCCTGCTGAAGAGTCTCTCCCCACCTTTCCTGCAGCCCCCTTTGGGCACTGGGAGCCGCTCTCAGGTCTCCCCGGAGCCTCCTCTTCTCCAGGCTGAACAGCCCCAGCTCTCTCAGCCTGGCCTCACAGCAGAGCTGCTCCAGCCCTCTCATCATCTGTGTGGCCTCCTCTGGACCCTCTCCAACTGGTCCACATCCTACTGATGTTGGGGGCTCCAGAGCTGGACGCAGCGCTGCAGGGGGGGTCTCACCAGGGCAGAGTAGAGGGTCAGAATCCCCTCCCTCGACCTGCTGCCCACGCTGCTGGGGATGCAGCCCAGGATGCCGTTGGCTTTCTGTGCTGCAAGCGCACATTGCCGGCTCGTGTTGAGCTTCTCATCCACCAGCACTCCCAAGTCCCTCTCCTCAGGGCTGCTCTCGATCCAGATCTGCCATGATTTAATTACTCTTCAGCAAGCTCCCAGAGTCAGCTGTTTTATTACTGCACATGTAATATTTTGACCCTTAGGATATATTTTTAGAGCAGCTGAATGCAGCAGTTGTTGTGGGAAGTGCTGCCGAATGCCCCAGGTTTTTTTCTTTTTATTTTCTGTAGTAGATATAAAAAAAGAATCACCTAACAGCGTCGTGTTTTATGCTATTTTTATTTCCAGTTAATATTTGTTTTGAGCTAGGTTAGGTTAACTTAATGTGCATTATACGTGTGCATGCACATGCCAAAAAACTAGATTTGACTTCACAAAAGTAGACCACATATGTCCTAAATTTGCTTATGGGGCATTATCATGATTGCACTCAAGAATAATTCAAGTGGAATGATGCTGTTATGCAGTTGGTAGGATCAAAACCTGAGCCTTAGCATCTGTGCATTTATAAACTGGTTTTGAGTGCTATTAAAAAAAGAAAATTTATTTTATCACCACGTCAGTCTAATGCTCCATTTTAAGTTAGACTTTATGATAAATATACTCTGTCCAGATACCTTGCCAGAACTATCTGTACTTGTTTGAAAGCAAAGACACGTTACTCCTCTATGCTTAATGTTTCTGCTTCTGTCCAGTTTGGGCTGCTGCGAGAGTAGGTTTCTGGTGCTCAGAGCGAGTGGAGAGCTACCCGAGTAGTGTGTTTTTCTTGAAGCAGTATATGCTGGAGAAAAATATGATGTCAGCGGGTTCAAATGACCTCCAATAAGTTTGTCTCTATGACCGCAATCAGTGGTTCTTTAAAAGCCATTCCAATTAATCGTAGTTCTGAACAGATCTATTTTTCTGTGTACCTGTGTCCAGAGATTTAGACCTGCAAACCTCTGGTGAGAAGGAGGAGCAGAGCCAAGTAATGCAGGTGGTGGAACTGGCTGAGGATGGCTCCTGCCTACTCCTTTGCCCTCTGGGCAACTCCTGCACTGCAACTTGTAAAACTTTGCTGTAGCTATAGCTTTGTCAAACCCAGGTGATGTAAATAACTTTTTTTAGAAGTAGAATGGACTTTGTTTCTCAGAAATGCGATCACATACTTAGGGCATACGTGACTTGCCGGAGACTCGGTGTGAGGTAATTTCTATACTCCTGTTGTCGAGGTGTGGGAATGCTCACTTTACTCACTGTACGGAGCTTCCTGTAGTTCCTGGATGGTATGTAACAACGGATAGTACTACTTGAAAGAAAACGTACTCTGAGATACAGAGTTCACTGGACCAAAATGATCTGTCTGTCCCCATGAGAAGAAATGACTTGGAGGGTTACGGGGGACCATAGCTCAGGGAGAAGTATTCCTCACCATTTCCATATTGCCTTGCTCTTTGCCTTCTCGCATGTGTAATTTCAGCTGGGATACAACATGGGTACAGATCAGCGGATGAAGAAGGAGGGAGTATTTTATATAGCAAAGGCAACAAATAGCCGTGACTAATAGTCCTACAACTTAGGTGCTAGCCCGGAGCGTATCCCAACACGCCATACAGCCTGTTAATCTTTACTTAACTTTACCTGCTTCTATCATTTGCACGTGCTGCTTAAATGAAAGCAGTTTTCTTATGGAGAACTTACTATATTGTGATAATCCTTCAGTCAGCCTGGATGCTTAGCATGGCTGTTCTATTCACTGGACAACTGACCGCCCAAAATCTAAGCACATGCTTATGCATATGAGAAGAGTTAAATTCCTGCCTACATCCTTATGGTCTTGTCAATTTAACACCATATTTACACTGATACAATTTTTAGAATTGTACTTAGACTATTTCTTAGTTATTTTAATGTGAATAAGATTCACTGCATTTTTAAATGTGGTTCCACGCATTGTTTTCCCATGATGAAAGCAGTTTGATTTCTGCACCCAGTTCTCATTCCTGTCTTTCCCCCCTCAGCGCTGCAATCTGCTAACCTGTCTGGGTTTTTACCGCTGAAAAGTTACTGATCAGTGCTGGCTTTGGTCCCTCTTTCCTGCAGCCAGCCTGTTTTTCCCACCTGGACTCTTATGTTGGTTACACATAAGCGTTTTCATGGCTACCAAGTTACTTTAGCTGGGAACTGATCTAGCCAGAAAATATCTTCTTTTTACCCCTAGGCAATTTTTAGTTTGCTGTGTGGCCACAAAAATGCTTTTGCCAGCTCAGGAAAGGGGTAGCATGTGGGCAGGAACAAGCAGCTGGGTGTGGAAGAGGTGATAAACAGCAGCACTGGTTTCATGTGGAAGCATGATGTCATTTGTGTGGATGCAGCTGTTTGTGGACCACACGTAAACTGAATCTGTGAAAAGGTTATTTTACTGCAGGGCTGCTTTTAACTTGGATTATTTCTTGAGCTGGATTTGCCACTGAAGCTAAAATATCATGCAGCTGCACTCTCAAATGGTTCCACAGTCTTTGCATGCTGGACCTGTGTGATGCTGGATCGCCCAGAAGGAAAGGTTTGATCCAGGTCTGACGTGAGCGCGTGTAAATATTTCTGTCAGGCGACGCAGGGCAGAGCTTGTGCTGGCCTAGTGCCTGCGTACCTGCCTTACCCCAGTTGCAGAAAGACACGACTGTACCTGGTGTGGCAGAAAGCTGGCTAGCATAAAGCCAACCTTTAAAACTATTGTTTTACTTGGAACTGGCAGAGTAAGTTAAATTCAGCATTTGGCATTGTATGGGTATCGTACGTTTGATCCAGGCTGTAAAATCATCAGCCCATTTCTTTGAATGCACACTTCTCACAGTGCTTGCTGTACTGTGTCCTTCAAGGGCAGGCGCGTACGCAGCGTAAGTGTGTTCAGGTCTGAGAAGCTCGGAACTGAGTTGAGGTTTCAGTTGTCATATGGTAAAAACAATAGCGAAAGATAAAAAGCAATATACAAATCTTAGTCCTTCGGACAGAAAAATACTGTATCTCTTCTAGAGAGTATTTTAGTATCTGGAGTGTTCTTGTTAAAAGAGAAGAGCTGTGTTGATTATACTGTTGCCTCATTAGTGAAAGAATCCTTGCAAAAATGTCAATTAATTTTTAAAGCGGTACACGGCTACCGCTTGTATCCAGACTGGCTTTAGGTACTGTATGTGTTTTTTACTGGAAATGTGAAGGCGGGGAAGGAAAAGATGGAACCGTTCGCTCCGCAGCTCACAAAAGGTATTAGGTTGCTCCCTGGGAAGTGACACATTCTACTCAAAAAGGAGGCACAAGCAGAGGCTGTGCCGTTTCCCCTCTCTGTCTCGTATTCCTCTGTTTTTTCCAAGCCTATTACTAAGAGGGAAACGTTTCTAGAGAGAAGGGGTGGTTCTGTTTCCATGGCCAACTCATACCTGCTGTTGAAGGTGCCAAAGGATTATTTTGGCTTTGTGGCATGCTTACCAGAGTGACTGTGGAGCTACACAAAGACTTGCAATTTCTTTCATAACAGCTCTCTGAATAAAAATACCCAGCCAGCAGAGAATTCTGCTCTGATTTGTAGTTCTGAATTTGACCAGAAAAGATTATGTTGATTTAAGTAATATTAACAGTGTAATCAACAGGAGCGATCTGAGCAGCAGCCTTCTGTCTGCAGGTGAGAGGGTTTGGCTGGCTTGCACGGGTATAAAGCAGGTTTGCTTACAAAAGGTCCCATTTCTCACCGGCTGCCTATGGAGTTATTTCCCAGATGGACCTTTTGAATATCCTACCAAAGATGGGGAATTAATGGGTCATTTCCAGGATAATACCCCAACAGAAAAGGTTTCAGTTGTTAATCAAAAGTGCAAAAGACTGGTTTTCTTTGTAAGATATTAACTATACGATGTGGTGCGTGCCTATCCAGAACTCACAAGAGAGATACAAGTCCCTCTGTCGTGTTAAATCAGGTCTAAAATCAGACACCTTAATCTCTAATTTATTAGACCTTTATCATTTGCAAATGAAATAACGAATTGTAAATTCAGCCTTACCTGACTTATGTAACTCCTCAGAGGAGTTATGTCAGGCCTGAACTTGGCGTCTTTTTCGGATTCGTTTTTTCCAGCCTTGTATTTAAGAAGTCCTTAAACTCAATTCTTGCCTGATGTAAGTATTTAAAGCAGCAGTGAATTTGGGCAGTTCTTTTACTACAGGGTTAATAAAGATTTTTGCTGAATTTGATAATGAAACTGGTATAATGTATTAGTAACTTGCAGTTACACTGTTTTGCTATTGACAGTAATTTTCATACTGTGAACTCAGATAGCTAACTTTACACTGACTGCATCCCGAAACACGGAATTGCTGACGACGCTTGGAAGAAAGGGCAGAGTTTGCTCAAAAGAGACAGACATCTATCAAGAAAAGTCAGCAGTGATTCTCACTACTTTGCTTTTTTATTTATGGATGTGGTACAGGTTCAGTTTAACTATCTTTTCCTTGCATTTGACTTGCTTTGAAACAGTATGCTAAGAGTATTATGCAAAGATGTAGCTTCTGATAGTTTCTGATGTCTTTTTATTGCTCTGTTTTTGTAACTTCTGACAGTCCAGCTTGTCGCTGGATGTCCTTAGCTGCACTTTTTCCCTTCAGTTACAGTTCTCGAGTTGTTTTTCGTTGCTGTAATATATGAGTGCCTGTGAGGTAAGGAGTGCTTAAAACACTTCTGCGAGATATAAAAATAATATTAACCCTCATTTGTAGATGAGTACACAGAGATTGTGGCTTGTTCATGATAATACAGGAAGGCTGCAGCCTGCCAGGGAACAGGACCTCCTACGAGGTTTGCTTAACTGGAATGGGAACAGCTCTCATCTGCGTGTCGTTGAAAAAAGTGTGTGTCTCCTTCACAGTGGTGGAGAACACACACAGTGCACATCAGTTATGCTGGTAGTTATTCTTACAATAATTAATTTAGATCTGTCATTGAAGAAAATGTTAAGATTGAAAACATTTTTACTAGCGTACTGTGTATTAGGCACACACATAGACACGTTTGTAGAGGAATTTTCAACTAAAAAAACTTGCATGTCATTTGCTACATATCATTAGGTAAATGTTTGAGCATACCAGGATGAGTAAAAATACTTGCTGTATTATAAGTATTCATGTTTTACACACATATGAAATATTAAAAATAATTTATTAAGTAATTACTAGTACCAGATCTTGCCAGATGGAGTAGTTATCTCAGTCATGTGAAATACAGTAGTTGTAATAACTCTAAACTGTACATGAGCAACGTGTGTCCTAGGCCCTCTGTTACCTTGAAGTACAAGTCTACTTAACCAGCCATGGTTTATTTTCTTTCCCACAGTCGTGAATCACCAGCACCAGGTAACAGCCAGCACAGCCATGTCGCAGCAGAGTCGTCCTCCCCAGGCTCCGCAGCCGGGGCTGTTGAACTTGCCCAGCGCCCTGACCACACAGCAGCAGCAGCAGCAGAAGTTGAGGCTCCAGAGGATCCAGATGGAGAGGGAGAGAATTAGGATGCGTCAGGAGGAGTTACTGCGACAGGTAACGCCAAGGACACTCTCTATTTTGTTCAAGAGACTTTAGTTCAAATAATACAAATTTTTACCGGGAACAATTAGTAGCTCTGTTATTTTTTGTCAAGATTAATCATTGTTTTGGGTAAGGGTAACCGAAAAGCTAATATAAACAGAACACTTCATTTTTTTTCTCTAAATGGAACAGAACGCAAAACAGCCATCTGTCAGGAGTTACAGACCTGGTGTCTTTATCACTAGCTATAATAGTAGCGTAAGGACCAAATTCTGTTCTGCGTCTGTTTATAAACCTAGAGCAACTATCACTGATTAATTCTCAGTTTAACTTGGTTTGCATAGCAGACCATATTCATGCTTCAGTGAAGATAATGGCAGAACATACGGAGTTGGTTTTGACTCTGATCCCAGCTGTACAACTTGCACCCTCTGCCTTTGAATTAAAATAAAATTACATTCATATCTTACATGAACACCTCTAATTTGAAGACTTTCTAGAGATGGTTCTTCATGGATGTAGAATCACAAAAACATTAGTGAGAATATTTGTAAAAACACTTTAGAACAATATATTTGCTTCATTTATATTTTTTACTCTTCTCCCTCCTGCCTCTAAATATATATAAGAACTTTTTTTAAAAAATGCTTAACAAAAGTAATTAACAAAAATTCATTAATACATTTTGAAACTATACAGCACCATCTAGCTACATTTAAAAAAAAAAAAAAAAGCATTGAAATTATATGTTTTTATAGCTTCTGGAACAACACTTGGCTGTCTTTGCGTGTGCTTATTCCCTTCATCTCTGGTGAATATATGTACGTGCTTAAAGTTAAGCAAGTGCTCAGTGCTCTTGCTGAACAGGCATGAAAGGCAGATCTGATTCCACTAAAGTGTCTGTATTTTTTTTACCTGCTCACGTCAGGGCTGAATTTGACTTTCATGGTTCAGACCTGAGTCTGGAAACTGTACAGGTACCAACATCTTGTGCCCATGTTCAATTTCCGTTACCCTTAATTTTTGGCAGTTTCGTTACGATACATTACCTGTGTGCACAGAACGACGTTCAAGGTGGTGGTCTCTGACCAGAGCAGTGATCTCAAGCCTTTAGCATAGCTTCTCTACTGGCAAGAGCTCAGAACATAACGGAGATGGGTGTGGGAAGAGAGTGGGGATATCTGGTGTGAGCTTAGTCATAATTGTCATCGTGCTAATAACATGTTTAGCTATTTTTACTCTCTTTGGCTCTGTTCTTGCTCCAGGACAAGAGCAAATTAAACTTCCAAACAGTTGTGCCGTTAACACAGGGGCTGGTTTCCCTGCTCTGCTGACTGTGTTTTACTTTGAAACTAATACACACACAACGCTCTGCAGCTGTGCCATACTTAATCAAGCCTCTAATTTATTATGCCCAGTGCCACCCTGCACCTACGGTGTTTGTTTGAGCTCCGTGTTCTACAAAGCAGGACAGTATCACTTTGCATTAATAAAGTTTTCAGAACTGGTGTGGCTCTTACAGAGCAATGCATTTACCGCTCAAGGAGAGCAAGATGCAAAATCCATCCTTCCTAACAGAACTTTGTGTAACCTGAGCGCTCCTGAATCCTGGCAGTTGAGAAGAATGCAACAAATCCCTCCGGAGTCATCAATGTTCAAGCACAGTTAGTCCTGCCCTGACCCTTCACTGCCGCTTTTGCTTTTCTAGTGTAACCTATCTAAGGGAAAAACACCGAGTAAGTGGCACACTGCTGCTAGCAACTGTGAGGAGGTGCAGAGAGTCGGAGTGAGAGAGGAGGAATTCTTCTGGAGGGTCACAAACCTCCTTTCAGCCTGGCAGCAGCTGCTGGCTCCCCACAGCCATTCCTGGCTGCAGCTGCTCGGGCGGAGCAGCACACCCCGCCGGGGGGGAATACGCGGTTCTGGAAGCTGTCTGCTTAGGGAATTTGTTTCCTTCTTTGTCCTCCTCTCCCTTCAGTTGGTAAAGCCTCTAGAACTGCAGACGGAAGCGGATCGCAAGAAGGGCAGCATTTGAGAAAACCGGTGTGACAGTTTCTATATAGATGTTCCCTTCCTCAGTTTTGTCATTCTGGAAGAGTTAATTTTCTTTCTTACTGATCTGTTTTTGTCAGTTTTCCAAAGGAAAATGGAGAATCTGTGTGCTGCTCAAGAGCTTCTTGGAAATTGAAGTAGTTAGAGGTGACGTCAGTGAGGAATCTCTGAAAGCGTCCTACAGGGAAGATGTCCCAGCACTTCCCTGGGTGCACAAGTGCCATCTTGCTCCTTGGTTGGAAGGGTACAGTCACAAAAAGGGAACACTTCTCAGAGGTTCCTTTCTAATCCCCCAACCCTATTCCATAAATATATGCACAGAAAGATACAGGGGCTCAGAAGAGGCTGTAGAAGGAGCAGTGTATGGGGATGCAGAGGAAGATCTATCACTGTTTTGTCCTCCCAGAGAGGAATCTTACTGGCCTGTTATGGCCTGAACAGAAAAATGCCCTGCTGTGTGCTTCCACTGCACAGACTGGCCCATAGTCTGATTTATTGATGGCATAGGCAATATCTAGATTGTCACTTTCCACCCTAAGTATGAGGACTGGAAGAGAAGGAACTGCAGTGGCTCACAATGCAAGCTCACTATAAAAATTCCCTCTCTCGTCTCCCCTGGCTGGAGATGACTGTTTGGCAGCGGAGTGTGGAGCTCAGCTCAGTTCTGCCAGGGAGGGTTCCAGTAAAGGCGACAATTTCTAGATTTGTCTGGCATGCAGCTGAAAAAGAGTTTACATCAGAATTGTGGTCAGAGGCAGCAAGTAATTCAACTCACCGCAATGCTTTGAAACTTTTAAAGATTTTTGCGAATAACCACTGAAGCTTTTGACAAGCCTCATGTCTCCTGTGATAACTTATTATATTAACTAGATGGCTAGCTACAAAATATATTTTTTGCATTGTGTTGAAGTGAATTTTCAGGAATGCTAATTTCATCCTCTGGTGTTACAGTCTTCCTTTGGATCCGCTTTGCTGGGTCTCAGACTCCATATGAGTGTCACAAGAAAAGTGGTACGTCTGAGCCTTTACAGAGTGCCTTTTAGAAAAACATGTGTCATTATGGCAGTGCTTGATTTTTTGCTAATTTAATTAAAGGTGTTCCATAAAGAAGGTATTTATCTCTGTCTATATTTAAAAGCATGGAATTGTACAGATTTTTCAGTGTTGTTTGGAAACATTTCCCTACTTTCTTCGTAGAGATCTTATATCTTAAATACAGTACTTCTACAATGGCTGTGGAAAGCAGCGGAGTGAATGCAAATCTTTTAGAGTGATGGAATTAACTAGTCTCAGAAATAAGCTGTCTTTGGCAGTGAGAACAATTATGCAAAATTAGTTACTCTGATAGAACTTTAGGCTGTCAATACGTCATTACCCATTTTGGAAACAAAACTGGAATATCACCCTTGTTAGGCACCTGGCATTTTTAATCAAAGGGGTTTCAAAACTCTTGCTGTGAATCCACTTACTAATTGTCAGCAAATACACCCTTAAATAATGGACTTTCTTCTCCACAGGTGCATGACTTTTCCTACATAGATTTTCTTTGGCACTGCTCTCTGTGGCTAACAGTTGGTTGTTAGCCTTTGCCATCTCTGGTTAATCGTCATTATCAACTTTCAGCTTTAACATCTTTCTAGACAGCATATCTTTAGTTTAGTTTTTCTCTTTCATGATCATGGAGCTTAGCAAGCTCTCCCCTACCCCCACAACACACAGTTGTGGGGGTAGTCCAGTCCCCAACAACCTGAGACACTGATTTGTCCTATATGATCCATTTAGAAGCTGATGGATACAGAAAAGATTTTCTGCCACCTCCTACAGGCAAGAAATTGTCAGGCTTATGTTTGATATGGTGCAGTTTTATTGAGCAATACAATTGAATTTCAGTCTGATAATTGAAAAAAAAAATGACATGATGGCTGGCAAGAAATTATTAAGAAGATTGTCCAAAACAGAAAAGCAAAGTCTTTGAACAGAAAGATGTATGTATGCACATGGACATTCTTTGATTCCTAGAGTCACGGGATAGTTGAGGTTGGAAGGGACTTCTAGATATTGTCTGGTCCAGCTCTCCTGCTCAGAGCAAAGTCAACTGCAGCAGGTTGTTCAGGGCTGCATACAGTCAGGTTTTGAATATCTCCGAGGATGGAGACTCCACAGCCTCTCTGGGAAACCTGTTCCAATGTTCAATCACCCTTACAGTAAAAAAAGGTGGTATTGGGGCAGTATTTTCAGTGCACTAACGCAAGTGCACAGTAGCGAAGAGAAATTATTTCCATTAAATTAGGACTTAGTCACAGTATTCTGAAAGAGGCCAATACTTGGATCTTGAACAGCATGTTCTCAGTACTTTATTTTTAGTAACAGCATTTGATTTTTAGAAATGACAGGGACCAGAATGATAACCAACATTTATTTTCTATGTTGGCAACTAGGGGAAAGGCTTTTTTTTTTTCCTTTTTTTTTTCCCCTGTACTGATCTTATCTTTATTAGTGTGGAACAATGTCCAGTGAGATTTGAAAATCCACTGCCAAAGTATCAAAAATTTGAACTTAATTGCTGGATTGGACTTTAACAACAACAACAAAAATCCTAGCTAAGTATATCCTGCCTCATTTTATCTGTCTTCCCTTTCTTCTTGCTTCCTTTCTCTTTCTGTATTTCTTTCTTTCTGGCTGTCTTTTCTCTTCTTCTTTCTTGCTATGTTTCTAGTATTCACCTGGCTTGTGTTGCTGCAGTTGCTATTCTTATATCTAAAAAAATACTTTCAGTATCTTCATGTAGACAGTTAAAAAAGCCAGTCTGCCCATTTTCTGAGGTTCATACATTTTCACACTCCAGCTGATTTATTTATATACATAAGCTATTAGAATCTTCAGACTATTTATTCTTGGCACTTACTAAATAATTACACCATCTAATGTAAATTATTATTTATCAGTGACTATATTGATAATTTGATTATAAAGGAAACATTGCATTGATAGGCACCAATATATGTTAATTCTCAATGAATAATTGGTGCATTATTCATGAAGAGACCAGACCCGTCCTCCCCAATGAAGAAATAAAGTGAGAACATTGTAAAACACCATATTCTAGCCTCAAAAACGTGTTAATATTTTCTGTACTTGGGAGAATGAATGACTGATTCAGTGGATAAAAGCTTTCTACTAGGATTTAAATGAAATACTTTCTTTGCTTATTTCATCTAAAAAAAACCCAATAAGGTTGAGTAAGCTAGGTGAAAAACAGATATGGCTTTATTATTTTAAGGTCTTAGGATGTTTGTTTGGAACATCCCCGTGGAGCCAAACCAGCTTTGTGTAGGCCTCGGTACCACTAGATGTCATGGTTGTTTCGCAGAGATGGCGCTAGAAGATTTCATCTTTCAGGAAGAGTTCTGAAACGAGTTTCCTTGGGCTCTCATTGCTCGTTTGTCATCATAAAGACAGCATACATGAGACAGGTCATTAGGCAGATGCTTATTAATAGGCAGAGGCTTCTTTCTAAAGATTATTGGGTCAAAGTCTTGGTTCCAGTGGTTTTCTTCTAACATATTAAGTACTTTATGGATGCAAGTGATATTCTTCTGCTTTGGTGTACAGCAAATTATGTCATCTCCTAGCAACTCTCGTTTCAGTGCCTGATTTTGCTCTCTTTTGCAGCAGTTTAAACAGAGCAATTTCACTTAAGGTAAGCTGCTAGAAACAGATACATGGGAGATAAAATTTGAGTCTGTAGGTTTTAAACTGCTTTATTATGGCTGCTTCAGCTCTCAGAGAACTTGGCCTCCCTGAAGAGTAACCTGAAATTGTAATTTGAGTATTACACAGCTCTAGCGTGTGAAAACCCTCAACTGGAGTCAGCTGGCCCATGAAGCGTGGACAGGCTGTCAACAATCAGTTCTAATGTGCAGGCCTGCCAGTGTTTTACCATGAGGTGACATACAAGGTGTCCGAAGCTACAGCATAGGTAATTTGATTTTGTAGGGATTGTCTCTGTGGCCAGCAAGGCTGTAGAGGTGCAGTCATTCTGCAGGTAGTTGTGCTTCTTCAAGGTTTGACTTTCCCCTGGCTGTCTGCCACTACCCTCTGGTTTAGGGTGAAGCTGATTAGAAAGTTCTCCAACACATCTGCCTGCTGGCTGAACTTTGGGACTGGCTTCCAGCTGTGGTAGTCACCGAGAGGGAGATGCTGCAGTGTTTTCAGCCAGCACAGGTAGGTAGGAAAGATGCTAGCTGTCTGCAGTATTATTTTCTTCACAGTTGTGTAGTCATCAGTCACCTTGTTTAGAATTACTTTCCTAAATAAGAAGATGTGTGTATGTTACATGTTCACTTGTTACAAGACTGCAGTACTTCTGAGCTGTTGGAATAACCCTTCCCTTGTATTTATTTGCCTTTCCAGGAAGCTGCTCTGTGCAGACAACTTCCCATGGACTCAGAAAACATGGCCCCGGTTCAGACAGCTGTGAATACACCTGCCATGACACAAGACATGAGGCCTATTACAAATAATGGATCTGATCCTTTCTTGAACAGGCAAGTTCGCTCCTGCTTCGTGAGCCAATTGGTCTGTTGCCTTCTCTACCCTTTTGAAGCTCTCTCTCTCAAGTAGTTTCCTGTATCATCGTCTTTTGTACTTACTGTGAACAGGGGCTATGGCTGAGTGGCTGACCTGAAATCTTTCAGTTTATACTTGAAGAAGGAATCTTAAAAAAAACCCAAAGAAAGGGTAACAGGTGTTTTTAATTGTGCTGTAGGTGTATGTAGAAGACTCTAGGTAGAATAGGTACATTATCTCAGTATAAATAAACTCAGATGTTTTAGGGTATCAGAACTGGTTTTGTCTAGAGAGTTATATACACATGTGTGCATTTCAGAATTTAAGAGGGGCCTCACTTCAGTTGCTTCATATTTGGACTGATGTAACATGACCACATTAGTGGCCAACAGTTGAGAATGAGGCTTAATGACTCATTATTTAACTTTAACCTACTCTGCTGTCTTTTTTCAAACACCATGATCAGAGACTATGTCTAACAGAACATCCTTACTGATGTTTTTCGTGTTTCAATTTATAGCGGGCCATACCATTCCAGGGAGCAGAGTACAGACAGTGGCTTGGGATTAGGATGCTACAGTATACCAACGACACCTGAAGACTTCCTCAGCAACGTAGATGAGATGGATACAGGTAGAACACTGATTTATCTTAAAATAGAATGATATTAATAACTTTGTGTTATAATCAGTAATGTTTTATAATTGCATAACTGGACAATAATCTCTCACTTTCCTGTGCAAGAGAACAGACTGAGACTGGGGGGAAAAATGCCTAAAAGATATATAGTGCCTAGGAGGTTCTCAGCTTTATCTTACATCCAGATTCTACCCTTTTACCTTAGGCTGATACTAAACAAAATAAGTAAAAGTTGGTAATTGTGAGCCTTAATTTGTGTTTTCGTACCATAGTCCCAGGTAGGAGGAGTAAAAATCTGGTCTTGGGTTACATTCTTGGTGCAAATCACTGCATTTTCTAACTCTGGGAAATCAGTCTCATTAATAAATCTCTTACAATGCTACAGTTGGATTTGCCTTCAAACAGAATGTATTTAGCTAGTTTAGGTTTTGGTATGTATTTATTTTTATATCAGTGTTCTCATGGTGTTTAAATTAATGACATAAATTACTAGGAAATCAACAAATATTTTTCCAGATAGTGAAATTCTCAGCACTTCCTCAGCTAAACTTCCTTTTGAAGTCATCAGAAGTTCTAGATGATACAAAGAGTGAAAGGTTTCTCCACTGAAGATTTTAATGCTTTTTATTATTAATTTATGAAAAAAGTATTACAATATTGCAGAGCTAAATTGCTCTAAACCACTTTTTTTCAGTTATGCCCCATGGACAACACTTGCCCTTGTGCAGAGAGCAGGATAGAGGGTTTCTGTAAAACTCAATTGCATTACTCCCTGTGCAGACTAGTGAACTTTGAACAATCACGCTTCCCAAGTGGACGGTCAGAGGGTGATTACTTTGAACACTGCTGGAAAGAGCCTTTTGTGCTTTTGAGAGCAAAGCAAGTATATGAATGTAACTCTTACAAGAATATGCATTCTGCAAGCAAATATGGTTTTGAGGTAATGTTTGTAGAGGATAGCAATGCTCACAAGTGCTTGTGGGAAAGGGGGAGTCTAATTTTTATATCAATTGTGTTGCTGTAAATTACGCCCAAGAAGAGTTTGGTATGTGAAATGTTCTTCTTTACTTTTCCTAGGAGAAACTACAGCACAGACAACAATGAACATAAATCCACAACAAACACGTTTCCCTGATTTCCTCGACTGTCTTCCAGGAACAAATGTTGATCTTGGGACTCTAGAGTCAGAAGACTTGATCCCTATTCTCAACGATGTGGAGTCAGTCCTCAACAAAAATGAGCCCTTCCTTACCTGGCTGTAATCATTCAATGCTGATTTGTCCTACAATGCAAGTCAACATTTCTTTTTCCTCTTGAGATAGAGCTAGAATATCTGAAAATTCTCAAGAGATAACAACTTCCTGCCTTAATGACTTTTGTTACATCATCTTTATGGTCAGTTTAATCTGTGCCTTGATTTGATTGACACTAACTTAAATATAAAATACACATATCTATATATAAATACATATATGCATATATATTTCTTCCTCTTTAAAAAAAAAAGCACACTATTTTACACATCTGTATACTTTTTAACCTTTTCAGACCAGGCAGAAATGTTTCACTTTAAGGACAGAAAGTGGATGGTGTTTGTGCATGTCCCTGACTGATGTCCTAGGTATTGATTAACATCACAAACCCGTAATGAATCACAAAAGCTAACTACTAGGTCACTTGGTTCAATAAACCTGCACAGCATCAGACCATGAGAGAGGTTTTATTACTATGTTTATGACAATAGTATCAGAAGCTTTTTTGATCAACTTAAGCTTTAAAAATCTTTTTTTTTTTTTTCATTCTTAGTAAAACTGTGCTGTATGGAATATAGATTAAATCTGATCCGTATCAGCCATAATAATTCTCATTATATATTTGTAAAGGCATAAACAGTACTATTGCAGTTTCTTTTTTTCAGTATATTACTGTATAGTTTTTGGAAAATAAATACTTCCAATTTGAAAGTACCAGAATTGTTTAGCAACATTTTTACACTACAGTATTGTTGCAAAATAAACCAGACTGGTACTGACTGCTGCCTTTTAAAAATAAAGCGATGTATTATAAACAAGCATTTTTTTTAAAGATCTTAGATTTTTATGTTTAAAATATTAAGCACTACAATTTTGTAACTTAACACATGAACAAACAGTTTTTTCTATATATAAAATCTGTGGCAAATATCTTAAATGCAAAAACATGCTTTTAAAATCAGGTCTGAAAAATGTGGCACAACTTTTTAATGTCATATGTAGTGGGAAAAACCCCTTCCTCCTACTGTTTTCAGTAATGTTTTTAACTGACAGTGTCAAAATACATGTAGTTGTATACATGAAAAAAGATGGTAACTTTATCAGGGCAATGCAAAAGCAGTATCGTAACTTGCCTGGTGAAGTTGCTCAGTTCTTAAGTCTTTCACTTACTGTAATCGGTGCACAGGACACAGGGAGTGTTCTTTGTATTTCTACCTATTGTATATCCTACAAATCCTTCTTTATCAGAGGTTTGGGACTGAGAAGGCATCAAGGACATTAAGCTTGCAGTTCCCCTGAAATGCAAATGAAGTCCTAAAATTCTTAAATATTTTGAAGTTATTTATAATCTATGAATTTAAGCTTTTTATATTGAAAAATATGTCTTTTTATGAAAGGCATTAAAACTTTTCTCTAAGCTTAAGCCAGGCTATGCAGAGAGAGGAAGAGATGTAGCACTCAGCGTAAATGTGTGTTTGCCAGGTCTAATAACGCTTAACAAGATCTTGCTGATGCACCAGAATATTGATCCCTAAAGACATTTTTCCATCTGTTTGAGTGAAGGTAGGTGAAAAGGTCAGAGGTGATGTGATGTGAATATGGAGTAGGTTTGGAAGACAAATGATTACGTAAAAAATGTAGATCCTTGGCAGGAACGGTGGCTGCAGATAGGGATACCCAGAAAACTAATCACCAGTGTTCAGTAAAAAAACAGAATAGAAGAACTTTATATAATAAACTGCCTTTTCAATTATGAACTGCTGGGGGTACATGATATCAGAAGATGGAAAATAAAAAGCACACATCCCAAAATTTTGAAAAAAAAGAGATGGAAGGCAAAGACCTACAATCATGAAGTTGTTATTACATAGGGAAAAGTAGCTGTTTTTATGTTTCTTTTTGTGGGTTTTTTGATAGAGAATGAGATGTCACAGAAGAGTTGTGTTTCCTTTATTCTTTTGGAGGACTTTTAAAAATTATTATTATTTTTGCTAGTGCTAACTGTTGAGATAGCAGAAATATCTTTTCAACAAACAGGGGACCGGGCAGGGCTGACCAATATTACTGTTGTTATGATTAATCTCTCTATTTTAAGGATTTCTGCAGATTGTCAGCCTAAATGAAAAACAGATGGTCCTAAGGCTTTCTTCTTCAGTGACATGACTGACATTGGTAGAAGAATTGGGGATTTTTTGTCATTTGGTTGTGATGCCAGCTTGCCAGCACTGCATGATTGGCCTAGCAAACTGCAAGTCATTGGTGCCAGGACAATTACCAGTAGCTGCACATCTGAGCTCTAGTGTGATTCAGTTGGCGTTGCTCATTCATTAGATACCGTTTAGAAATGCAGTTTGTTCATTTGTCTGGACTATTGTAAATGTAAGTTTTGTCATAATAAAAGATATCCCAAGCAGATCAGGTTCTCAGCTAGCATGAATTAACCAACCTGTGCTGACTTCTGTGTGCCTACCCTGATTTTCCTCAGCTGAAGGCCAGACCTCTTACCATGAAAACTGATGCAGTTTCCTAGTAAAGTCACGTAACGATGTTTATCAGAATTGTGAACCTACAGATTTGTTTCTTCTTTCATTGGTGTTTCAGGTGGTTAAGTGTCTTGGTTCAAAGTCCTTAAAGAGGTAAAAAAAAAAATCAAACCCCATGTTTCTATATTACTTCCATAATAAATCAGCAGCAGATTTGGAAGAGGAGGGTGCTATGTGAAACAGGATTTACAGTGTAAAACGACTGCCAAAATCTTAGGTCAGATCTCTACTCAGTCATGAAAGAAATCATGGTTAAGTTAAAAGTGATTCTTTACACTGTAAGTTTTTCATTTTTGTAATGGAGAGGATGTATCAGATGAAGTGCAGCAACGATAAAATCTATTCTTTAAAGTTCTCTTTTTTTAAAAAGTTTCTGGCTTTAAACAGCCTTATGGCAGAACTTTTAAGTATTCAAAGCATATATAATCCGTATGAAACTAAATTTATTGCTGACAATATTTCACTGTACTAAATGTACACTGCCCACTTGCACTGTAAATACAATAAATGTGCCAGCCGGACAGTTGTACTTTTGACCATCACTGAGGGTGGCATGCGTAAGTCTTGGTGATACAGAAGTAATGAGACATTGTTAATTACTGTTTGTATTCTGGTAATACTGGGGAGGGTTTGGGGAGGGTATGGGTTTGATTTTTTGAGAACAAATGCTGTTTGGGGGAAGAGGAGGATTAAAATATCTATTTTAAATACAGAAAAATATGGATGTTCAAATAAACTTGTTTCCTAATATACTACATCCATGTACGTGCTAGTACTTTTAACTTTTTTATTTGCTTTTTTTTTTTTCATTTTGTTATACGACGTGTGAGCATTTGTTTTTAATTCCGAGTACCTTGCAACAGATTGTATGTATCAAAAGCAATCAGATCAAACTGTTGTATCCAAGGATTGGTTCTGTTTTTTGGTTTTGTTTTTTTTTTATTTCTTTGATCTTGTACATGAAAAACAAATATAAATAAGCTTAAAAGATTTTGGATGCATCTTGGTTTATTAAATTGTTTGTTTTTTTATTTTGGAGGATTTTAGTATGTGCTTCCCAGGGAACTGTATAACACTGCTTGGAATAAACGTACAGACATACTATTCTGTGCAAAGGCATACATTTTGAATTAAATGCTGAGCACTTAGCAAATGAAATAGGTTATTTTACCATTATGTTTCAGTTTATTAGTAGTTGTTATGGCCGCTATTGATGGTTACAGTTTTACTCACTCATAATGCTTACAACATGCTTCCCAGTGCCACCACCACCTCTTTCCTTTAGTGGCACCTTGTAGTTCATTTACTAACACAAATGTTTCATTACAATTTGTTTAATACAGTTATCTCTAAGCAGAAGCACCAAGTCCACTTGCTGTTAAGTTCTGTTTTGGGGAGTTAAATAGTGCATTGGTTTCAGTCTGATCCCTTACTCAAGAAGTTTCTTAAATTCTGCATTAAGGAAATACCTGTCTTCTTCCTAGGAACAAGCCATGAAACCTAAACATCTAGGTTGTGTTTGAATATCTAGTCTTTACTGTCATGGTACATGACATGGGTGATTTAAGATCAATGCAACTGTTGCTATTAATTCATTTTAATGCTCTCCCTTGAGTCATTCCCTTACATAATTTATTCTAATTAATTGTTAGAATGCTTCTAACAGTATCTTGCTTGAAGCTTTAGAAACCTCCACCAAACAGAAATGCGAAGCGTGTTAGCTTCTGCCCCTGTTTTAAGCAATGTGTTTGTGAATTCACGGTCTGTCTGCTGAGGAAAGAGCGTCTGGCAGAGCACCGGCGGAGTCTTTGTGCAGGTCACTGTTTGTTCCTAGTGATGCCAGCGGACATCTTGGAAGATCCCTCTCTTTCCTTCCAGGCGGGCCAGCAGTGCTCCCTGCAGATTGCCGCTCCTCCGTTCTGTCACCAAAGGGCCGTTACAAACCGCCCTGGGCGATCTCCCGCCCAGCCGGTTCCGCGGCAGCCGCCGGTGCTCTGCCTTTCCCGGACGGCGGTTGAACGCGGCAGCCGCCGGTGCTCTGCCTTTCCCGGACGGCGGTTGAACGCGGCAGCCGCCGGTGCTCTGCCTTTCCCGGACGGCGGTTGAACGCGGCAGCCCGCCCGTGCCGAGTTCAGAAAGCCGCTTCAGGCCGCACCGACAGGGCAAGGCCTGCCGTGCGTCCCCGTGCCGGCGTTTTCCCGCGGGTGAGCAGCGGCAGTTTCACCTCTCGCACCCGTGTCTATAGGGCTCGGGGGCGGGGGGGCGGACTCGTATCCCCAAAATACTCCTTTCAGTGTGGTGCTTCAGTTAAAGTCTTTCTTACGCTTGTTTTGTACCTGGCCCTCACGGCAGGTATCTTTACTTCTTCAAAACGGGACGTCGAGGACCGCGTGCAGTACTGCACGCAAATCAAGGCCTCGCGGGGCGGGCGGGGGCGCGCCTCGTTTTCCCCTGCCCTGGGGCTGCAAGCTGCGGTTCGCGCCACTCCCCAGCGCGGGGGGCGCGCGGCGCGCCGAGGGCGGGCAGAGCCAGCGCCAGGGCGGCGGCAGCGGCGCGAGCCGGCCTCGCTCGCGAGCCGCGGTCTGGCGGGAACGCCGCCGCCTCAGGTCGCCGCGGGGGCCGGGCCGGGCGCTCTCCGGTAGGCGCCGCGGGCAGCTCCCGCCCTCCTCAGGAACGAGCCGGCCCCGCGGGGGCGGGAGGACCGAGGCCGGCAGCAGGTAGGAGAGAGCGGGCGAGGGAGGCGGCGACGCCGGCCCGCGGGGCTGGGCCGAGGCCTCCGCCTGTGGGAATTCCCGCCGCCTCGTCGGCCTGGCCTCCGCGCCCAGGGCTGGGCCGGCCCGAGGAGGGTGCGGCGCGGGGTGGGTCGCCGCTGCGGGGGCTGTGGCGGCGCCGGGCGGTGCTCGGCCCTGCGGAGCGCTCCCGCCGCCGTTGCCCCAGCCGGGCTGCAGCGAGCTGCCGGTTCCCCGCGGCGGCGGGCGCTGCAGCCCGCGGTGCCGGCCGAGCGCCCGGGGGAGCGCGGCGGGCGGGCCGGGGCGCTGCCGCGGGGCTGCGCCTCCAGCCAGCCGTGAAATCCGGCAGCGGGCGAAGCCGGCACGGGCAGAGGCTGCGGAGACCGCCTGGCGCTGCGTTCCGGGCGTGTCGGCCTCCCTCCACGTGCTGCCGAACACTGCTCTTAACCAGCGCAAGGAGTTAGCAGCCTGAGTATCTTTCGGTGCCTAGTAGTGATTTTTTTCGGTTTGGATTGTTCGGATCCACAGGTGTCCTGCAGTAGATCAGCAGTGACAAGTGGAGGATAATGAAGATGTCTGTAAGAAAGTCCCGTTGTATTGGCAGAGCTTTTGTAGTTTTGGTTAAACTGCCTCCTGTCTCCCAGTGAAAAAGTAATTTGGCAAGAGAAAACTTCAGGGGTGTTTTATCAGGGATTTTACTCACGTCCATCACTGTGATACCAGTTTCTGCCTTCTGGGTTAAAGACTCCACCCATATGAATGGCACAGAACAAGTCCGTCTCCACATCCTTGGGCAGGAGGGATTGTTCCAGAATTTGCTGTTGTTTGCCTTGTTTCTGGTTACACCATGAGTAATGTAGAAGCTGTGAAGGGGGAGCTAAAGTTGAACTTGGGACAGGTGATGAATGTTCAAGACCAGAATGATTCTAGAAAACATCCTTTGCTCTTGGCTGAGCAAATGTCTTTTAACGTTGGTTATGTTACTTCCTAATTTTAGAAACTAACCTTTTTCAAAGAGTTGACGGTTAAATAGTGCATCGTTCCCTGTCAGGTGACACTGTACTGTGGTTAACGTATCATATTGTTGTATATTTATTGGAGACAATCAGTAAAGAGAGCTCCAACTGTATGTAGTTTAATTGTGCAGGGGCACCAGTTTTGTCAGGCTAGAGTTGGAATGCAGATCTCAAAATGACGTGCAAACACTCCACATGTTGTAATCTGAGTTGTTAAATAACCTGTGTGTATCTTTTTATGTAAACTCTCAGCTGAAGCAAAGCCACGCAATGTCAAAACTGCCGTGCTCTCAGCACCCTAGTCAACCAGTCGCTGAGCAGCCAGTGTTTGTGAGTGAATGATGAAGCTTCAGATATGTGCATCTCTGAGATTTTATAAATAATACCAATATTTTTCCTTTAGGTTACTAGGACTTCTACATCTGTATAACAGTTGACATTTGTACACTCTAAAACTGAGTGTGGGGTTCAAGTTGGTCAGGACTACTGAGATCTGGTTTTACACTTTCAGTTCTCCCTGTTTGTGATTCCTCTCTTGCCATCGTCTTTCTGCCTTTGTCCATTGTTGTCCTCTCTTTACCTGCGACTTCTCTCCCAGGAGTACCACTGGCTCTTTATATAGTTTTCTGGTCCAACAATCTGTGATCAGTCCCGCTCCTCGATTTTACTGGACACCTCACTCAATAAAAACACAGAGAGCAATCTCCAGTTACTGCAGAACTGACACTGGAGATAAGTCTACTTTCCTTGAAAGTAAATGCTAGGGGAGAGCTTCAGGTGTTAACCATAAATTAGTAGATTTAGGAACACTGTTGGTGGCACTTTGAAATGCTAGATCAGCTGAGCTGCTGGTTCCACTTCATTTACGCTTGTTCAGTACAACCCAAGGCCAAGGTGCAAATGCAGCCCAGATCACAAGGTGAACCGTGTGAGCCTCGTCTCAGTATCTACTGTATATTAGCTCATGTTAGAAAACCACCGTGTAGTTGGGCGTCTTAGAAGCACTGACTCATTAAACACCTATTGGTTTTGGTTTTAGGTATCATAGCTACCTGTCTGCTATTTCTTATCCTAAGTATCCCATGAAGATTTATGTATTCTGTTTATTAATATATCTAAATTGTACACTGTGCAGCTACCCGTCCCTTTGTTGAATGCTGATGAGAAACATTCCATGTTCCCGAAGGCTTCATATAAATAAAACAAGACAAATGCGAGATGAGGTGCAGGACAGCTGCTAACCACAGATGAAAGGATAGATGTAAGATGGTTGCATCAGTGGGTGGTGATATAAAGGGTGCTCTCAAATTCCCTAGCAATGTGGTAAAACAGGTGGGAGAGACAGCTGTTTCTAAAGAGGCTTTTAAATAATTTCTTTTATCATCTTGCATAAGGTATCACTGAGGCCACTTTGCTTTTATTAATGTAACTCTTAGTACCTAAATCTAGCTATTTTAACATTTTTGCTTATTGCTCATCAGCTTTTAGTGGTTTTGAATACTTTAAGTTCTTCAGATGTCTCTAGTTTAGATACAGAGTATGTGAAATACATTTTCTGAAAGCACAGGCCACAGAATCATTATTTCAAGAGGAAAATTTTAGGGAGGAGATGCAGCAAACACATTGATGAACTAGAAGCCTTAAGACATCCACCCTGGCAAGCTGATTTGTGAAAATTTGTATCAGGAATTTCTTAAGAAGCATCTGAATCCCTCAAACCTCTCCAGTCCTCCCTATTTCCTCCTTGATTTCTTTGGGAAATTGTGGGGTTTTTTCTTTTTAAGTTTTAAAAGACTGGTTCTTTCTAAAAAGAGTTTTTGCTTTCAATTCTTTTTTTGCCTTACCACCTTAGCCCCCCCCCACTAAACAAAACCACAACACTTTTATATCTCTTCCATAGCACTGTGCCAAACACAGCTAAATTGAACTTCTGCAAAAAGATGACTGGAAGCTTTAAGAAGAGGACTTATGAGCTACTCAGCTCGACTGAATAGAAATTGTAACCTGTGTTAAAGTCACAAGTCCAGTGTTCAGCTTCTGGAAAGTGTAGGACAAGCTTACAGGAGGACGAGATGAATACTGAGTTGTGAAAAAACATTAGTTATGATGAAAGAGTGAATTTTTTTTTGTTTTGTCAGAGGTGAGGATTGAAACGTGACAGGAGTCTACAATTATGTAAAAGTTTGCTGTGAAGAGGAAGACTTTTCCATAAGCCCACTGGGAAGAGAACAGCATTGTGCCAGGCGGATGCATGATTACATATTAAGAAAGTCTTTCTAACTTTCATAGAACCATAGAATCTTAGAATCATAGAATCGTTTAGGTTGGAAAAGACTTTTAAGATCATGGAGTCCAACCACTAACCTGGCACTGCCTAGTCCACCACTAAACCATGTCCCTAAGCGTCCCATCTACACGTCTTTTCTGGATGGTGACTCAACCAGCTCCCTGGACAGCCTGTTCCAGTGCTTGACAACCCTTTTGGTGAAGAAATTTTTCATAATATCTAAATCTCTCCGGTGCAACTTTAGGCCTTTTCCTCTCATCCTATCACTTGTTACTTGGGAGAAGAGACCGACTCCCACCTTGCTACAGCCTCCTTTCAGGCAGTTGTAGAAAGCGATGAGGTCTCCCCTCAGCCTCCTCTTCTCCAGATTAAACAACCCCAGTTCCCTCAGCCGCTCCTCATAAGACTTGTTCTCCAGACCCCTCACCAGCTTCGTTGTTTTCTCATCACATAGCTGGGTTTAAATAGGGTATGTCCCTCTCCTTTCCATGGGTACCAATTTTATGTTGTATCAGAGATGTGGAAATCTATTTGATTTTCTAGAAACGAGGCTTCATTTACCATTTGTTTGGAGCCAGTGTGTGAAGACGATGTTTCGTATGAGAAATCAGCTTGCTCTCTAACAAGACAAGACCTGTGGGTTTCACAGCAGTGACTGATCAGGTTGTGGTTCATCCTTGTCTCTGTAGCTAGTGAATTTCACTGTTAGAATAAATGGCTAGGGCAGAGTGCCTGTACCTGGAACACTGCTGCTCTGTCCCTCCCATCTCAGAGTGTAGTGGGGAGAGTTGAAAAAAACTTCAAATAAAGATGAAACAACTTTTGTATGAGGAATGGATAAATACACTAATCCTCTTCGGGCTGAAAAAAAGAGACAACTGAGCGGAGATAAGAGAGACTCTATGAAATCAGGTATCATGGGGAAGAGGGGATAGGACTGGCTGTGTACTCTTGCAGGCAAGAACTAGGAGGCATCACACAAAAGGAGCACGGTCAGAACAAAGCAAGTTCTTCCTACAACATGAAGGTAGACTATGGAAGAAACAACTGGACAGCTTCGTGGAGAAGGAATCCCTCAAGAGCAGCTCAATGCAGAGATGGAAACTTTGTCTCAGGAGGTCCCTGGAGTACAAAGAATTATAGGCTGGGAAAGTCTCTCTACAAGCCTCCTATATTCTTGTACTTTCTGTTTTCAGTTTCATCTTCTACAGCCATACTGTGTTGTTACATTTCTTCTGGAGAGAGTGACTGGAGGAAAATTGGTTATGGATTAGTGAAGAAGACGGATCCCCATCTTGCTGAGCAATGGCTGTGAATTGGCCTTTCTCGCCGACTTCCTGCTGTAAAGCAGGGTGTCGTGGTGTCCAGGGTGACCCATAACACCTCATATTAGGGATCCACAACACTCTGTTCTTTTGCCTGTTACTGTCAACCTACACTTACCCGCACAGCAGTGCTCCTGAATACACCCACCTATCAGACACAGTCAAGAAAAGAGACCTCACCATGAGCTTCATTAATCTCTTTTGTAACAGAGACTCTCTTTATAGAGAGCATTTTCATAGAATCATAGAGTGACAGAATCTTTAAGGTTGGAAGAGACCTCCAAGATCGTCAAGTCCAACCGTCAACCTAACAACACCATGCTACTAAACCATGTCCTTTAAGTGCCACGTCTACACGTTCTTTGAACACCTCCAGAGATGGTGACTCTACCACTTCTTTTGGCAGCCTGATCACTCTTTCAGTAAAGAAGTGTTTCCTAATATCCAAACCTAAACCTAAATTTTAATCATAGCAGGTCTGGAAGAGAGAAGTCCTCACTTTTCCACATAATGTAAAAGCGTACTCAAAAAAAGTTAGACTTGTGATATTTCTGTCTGATAAATCTCAAAAGAAAATAGACAGAACTGTACTACAGCCGAGCTTGTACCAGCAGCATTTGGTGATCCTCAGTTGGAAAGCTGACTCAGGAGAGAAAATATTTTGCCAGACAATTGCCTCTTTTTAAATGGAAGCTGTTTTACAAAAATAAATATGAATGTGGGAGTTCAATTTCAATTATTTTATTCCATGATGAGGGGTTTCAGGAAGGCTAGAAAGGGAGTCAGGGCTTCATAACATTCGTGGGGGGAAGTGCCCTTCATTCTCCTTAGCCGGAGATGATGCGTCAGAGGGCTGCTCTACGGAACAGTTGCAAAAGGGAGCCTCTCAAGATAAGGAGGGTTGTCTGCAGTATTCATATTCATTAGACAGTTCCATCTCCCTGGAAGAATAAAAATACAGAGGTAATTTAGCGGCTGCTATTCCTGTGACTTTCAAAGGTGTTTATTATTTCCCAGGGGCTATGGGAAGCTGTCAGATAAACACCATAAATATGGACTGAGGTATTTTCAGCACCTGGCAACACTGTAGGGTTTCAGCTGTACTTTAGAAAACATGAGCATGGCACTGAATGAAGGCTAGTTTATTTTTTCAGACTGTCAGCTAGTCAGATGTATATATAACTATAATCTGTACAGAATATGATGAAATGAAACTATCAGTTGCTCACCCCACAACATCCGCAGCATTTGCAGTCCCCACAGATTGTTCCAAACAGTCCGTTCACCACCTGAATGCCACAGAGCACTGCCTGGATCCCGCTCATGATGAGCAGCAAGGAGAAGAGGGTCAGGTTCCACGGGACGATGCTTTCGGGTGACTGACACGCATTCCACAATGTGTGGTTAGCGAGGTAATTCCTGGGGGGGGGGGACACAAAACAGTTGTGAAGAAGATGACGCTAGCTCGCAGAGAGGGGGTCTGTTGCAGCTGACAAGTTGTCACTGTTGTGATGTTCTGTCAGCTTCAGTACTGTGAGAAAGAATCCCCATGGTTGCACTGGTACTACTTATCTAGAATGTGATTTTGATTGAGTTTCTAGATCGATTGAAGCAATTGATTTGAAAAGACAAGGCATCAGAAGTGAACAATCAGGAACGAGTATGTGTTAGATACAAGTAAACAGTTTTTGGTATTTTGGGAAGAAGAGATCTTAGCCAAGCGTGTGCCAAATGGATGTTCATCTGTGCCAAGGTCTTTTGTCAAAGGTGTTTTTGCTACTGGTGTTGTGGTTCTCTGGCCCTGACATCTGGCGGTGTGTAATGCACCCCCAAAGCGTCCCCCTGCAGATAGGGGGCTCGCAGGGTCTCCTTGGGACTGTGGCACCTTTTATAACTCCTCCTTGGCAGAAACTCAGGGGAGACGGAGTGTGTCTGCACCTAAATATTTGTCTTGATTTACATTGTAATACAGACAAGTGATTTATCAAAACAGAATGATAAAAGATGAATAAACTCAGTTTTCCTATCAAACCATTAAATGCTACAAGACCAGTCACCTCTTGCTCACTGAGCAGAAAAGAACAACCTTTGCTGTACTAGATGCCTTGTCTACAGAACAGCGGTATTAGGTAAAAGTATTTGCCACAATTTTTACCTTCACATTTTGATTGAATTTTCAACTGTTTAACTATTTACTATATTTCCTCTGCATATTCTTAATGCTGTTTTGTTTCTTGTGTTCTTGTCAAGCGATTCCTTGACTGCAATCAAAATTGTGTTTGGAATAGAGCATATTTTTCCAAATACTCCCAGAATTAGACCAAAGCAGTTGGTTTCTAGCCCTCACTAGCCCATGAACAAATAATGTGTAACACACAACATGATACCTCTTTTTTCTTTTTAATTGGAACTACAATCTTGCGTTATATTATGCAAGAAACACTGCTAGGTCACTCCTGACTGAGGAAGACTGCATTAAATATTCTGAGGTGATGAGGGGTTTACTGCACCTGTTATCGATCTGTCCTACTCTCTTTGGTACCACATTGTACCCTCTTTTCAGTTGGACCTTTGCTGACTTCAGCCCTGAGCAACTAGGGCTAGGGTTGCAACTGATCAGCAGCAACTGATTGCTGGGGTTTCATGTTCTTCACACCACTTCTGTGAAAGTGATAAATGTACATGACAGCAAACACGTTTGATTTGTGAAGCGTGAGGAACAGACAACTTCCAAATTCCATAACCAAGATAAAATGACATATAGATACCAACTACTTGAATACCATAAAATTTTAATATAATGTCATTGCTATTCATCTAGGTGGAATTTATCCCTGTATACTGCTTGTCATCCCAAGAATAACCTAGAAGGCTGTGCATTTCTCTTTACTGGCTGCTTTGAAACTCAGTAGTTTTGATTGTACTTGCTGGTCTTTACATCCATGCTCTTGAACCTTGTTTAGTATTGCGGTGTGTTGCTGGCTCTTCTAAGAGCTTCTGTGTTTTGGACAAACGGTATAATTCCCATTTCTATACAGTGGATTTGGAAGTTAGATTATATCACAAACTCAAAACATTGTATAACTTTTTTTTTCTGATTGTCTTATCTTACCCATCCTGGAAAGGATAGGTCCAGTCTGTTCCAGTGTAACATTTAGGGCCTCTGTTTAGGGCTACTGCTGACAAAACAAAGCAATATCCTGCTCCCAGAACTCCAACTGCAGCAAATATTATAGAAGAAAACATCTGTTGAAGAGAAAAACAATGTTATTTTTGTTCTTATTCAAACAATGAAATGTTCCCTGTTCATGTGAAGGCACATTCCCTAAGTTCAGCTCATAAAGGTAAAAATAGTCAACTCCTGAACAGCTAAAATATGTTAGTTTGCAATGACATAATAAATGTATAACACATACCTGCACTGGTATTTAGAAACTTTGAAGGAATTAGCACTATTTGCCCGAAGACGAAAGGGGCTGATGCTGACACAGTAGATGGCACTCCTCCCCTTTGGACAGTATTTATCCAGTAGACCTTGTTGTTGTTCAGGGTCCTGTGTTTCGCTGAAGTGGATGTCTTTCTCAAGAGATTATAAGCAAGACTGAAGTCTTGGACTATTCAAGGCATTAAGAAAAAAATCTACAGTACCCTTTACAAGTTAGCTTTGGTATCTTCGTCATACTTGGACCAAGTAATGCTATTTTTCCTTCCTGAGTCTCCCCTTCAGGTTTCATTTAGCATACTGTATCTCCTCGCAGGTACTTGTCATCATTAGCTCTACTAGCGCAATTGGAATGGATTGGAAAGGATGTCTTCATTTTTCTGGCTTTCCATTACAGCATTTTCACATATACTAATATGTAAGTAAATGATGCAAAAACTAATGCCCTGCTTGGAATCTGAAGCACTTGTAGCTGTAACAGTTCGTAGGTATAGGTAGGGTCTTTTATGGGATCAAAGCGATATAGGTGGAGGGAAAAAAAGAAACGTACTTTCAGGTCTGTGAGCTTTTATTCAGACGTGATCACAAGACTCCTGCTGTGAATGCTGGCATGCATTTTTCTGTTGATATATCTGATGGGGCTAACTTAAACGTGTTTATGTAGTAGACATCCTAATACGGGTGTTTCTGCCAACATACAAGAACAAGTTCAGTTCTCAGTCACGGTGCGGTAAGGCCACCAGGACTCTTACTGCAGTGTACTTAGTATTTGTGACTGTATTGATATTCCCAGTGTCTCAGTCAGCTGCACTCTAACGTGAGTGGTCAACAAGGTCCTGCACTGCAGAACGTGGGTTGCTTTATGGGCAGCCCCCTGCGTAGAGGTTTATCTTGCCTACGCCAGCAGGAGCGCAGGCAGCGAGGGCTCACGGCTGGTTGCCCCTGAGGACAACCATGAGCCCAGTTCAGTGGCATTGCAGCACAGTGCCTTGAGCGGCAGCCTGGCAGCAAAACGTTAGTAGTTCGGTAGTTGCTAAGTTATACGTGGACTTCAAAGCTGAACTAAGATATGTTCACTGCTAACAGAAAATTGATAATACAGCGTGGGGAAGAGAAAAATGTGGCTCCGTTTCCCACTCCTCCAAGTTCCACCCGCTTTGTTGGAATTGCATGAAGATAGCATCAAAGATAGAGGATTTAGGGAAGGCTCCTTGTTACCTCACAGTCATGATTCTTCTCCTATTTGTTTTTTCCTTTTTTTTTTCAATTGAAAACCTGTTCCTTTTATAAAAAAAAGTGTAATGATATACTTGAGCCTTATTTCAAAAGGACAGACTTTCCTAGTAGAATATTTTATTCTGTAATCTCATTTTTAAACTAAAATGCTTGAAATGTTTACTAGTATCTGAAGGCATCCATTTCAAACTTTTCACTTCTAGTGTGAAATTAAGCTATAAATTCAAAGTGGAGCCTGCTCTACCCAGCTGTAAGCAGGAGGTTGAATGAAGTGACCTCCTGGGGTCTCTTCCAATCTGAAATTTGCTGTGAACCTGGTGAGATACTCACAGCCCGTAGCGTGGGTCTGCAGTGAGTTGGAATGTAGTGCCAAACTGTCAGAATAGTTTTTAAAACTGCCGAGAAAAAATGGCTAAAGAGAGAACTGTTATGCTCAGCCAAACAAAGTGCAGATCTTTCAGAAATTAGTTTTAATTGTGATAGCAACTATAAGAATCTTGTGATAGCAAAATACAACAAGGCAATACAGTGGTAGTACCTGTGGCACAATATCAAAGGCATAACTGCTATTTCGACTTTCCAGCACTCAGACAAGTGGCAGGGCTTTGTGTCCTACACTCTGTCTAGGACTGCACCTGTCTAGTCTCTCAATGACTGTGAGCAGAAGATACATACATCCTATCGGTAATAGTTTAGCTTTTACTTTTTTGCCATCTTTCCTCTCACTTACCGCAAACCTCTTTCCACAGCTCTCATTACCACAGCATCCACAGCAGTCATTATTCTTAAGGCCCAAAAATACCAAGGCAGGAAAGATCATCTACCAATAACAGAAATACAGTTTGAATTGGGATGAATTCAAGTTACAGTTGCTTTTACATATAATAGTTC
>JAAGAY010147324.1:77747-90610 GCA_011801015.1 Ardeotis arabs
GGGGGGGGGGGGGGGGGGGGGGGAAGGTGGGAATGTCTGAATTTATATACTCACCAATACACCAGATCCCAAGATCCCTCCGAAGTACCAAACCTCGTCTGTAATGTGTGCATTCTTTTCAACCACTCTTCCTCCCGGGAAAAACAACAAAATGTTAGCGAGGGTGCATAGCACAGCCAGGGGGATAAGAGTGGTTCCCAGGCACTTAGCACAACCTCCCGTGCACATGCTTTTTTAAAGAAGTGGCAAACAGAATTGAAGGCAGAGGAAAAATCTTTCAGTCGGTCTCAGAACTGTTTTATGAAAAGGAACTTCTCGGTGTACTTCACAAAATCCAGTTTCTGCTGCGCCCTTAGAGGAGCTGAGCCTGTAGAATGTTCCCTTCAGAGATGTTGCTGCAGTCGATCGATCAGAAACACAGTGCGCTTGTTATTTATACGTTCTCGCAGCCGTGATGTCAATTTTCTGAATGTCTGTAAATGAAATTACGTTCGGTGCAGCCTCTCATTTTACTATGACAACCAATAACCTCTGTTAATATTTTACTAATGTGGATGAGACACCTCATTATCTGGGCTCAGGTCATGGGTAGATATCCTTCTTAGTTCTGGATCATCGTTTTTACAACACATGGCCCTTCTTCACACTGAAAAATACTTCTTTGTAGAAACTGACGTGAAAACACTTAACAAATCAGCTGATGTTAATAACAGTTGTGTGCAATGGAAAAGTTCTAGTGGATTTTCTCTTCTCTGGGAAAGTTGATTTTATATTTATTTTGTGATTTCTGGAAACTGCAAGACTGCAGGAAGGACTGATTTAGAAATGCTCTAATTTTTAATAGCCCTCTTCACTGAAACATTGTCATATGATGAAGATGAATCAAAACCTGAATGAATGTATCTTCCATAGATTGTATTTTGAAATTATGGCATATGCCACATTTTAGGATAACACATACAGTTTTTTGTTTAAAGGGAGAATGTTTCACATCATATATACCTAAGCCTATTCAATAAAGGATGGCAAGAAATTATTGTCACCACTGCCAAAATAATAACATGCATTCTTTTGTGTATTAAGAAGAACAGAGGATGGTTCCCTTGTGAGGACCACTCCTAGGAACAAACATACCTGTAGTGCTGATGTCTGTCGTGCTGAGCGGACTCATGATTCCCGAGAAAATCACACTAGTTTACTTTGTAAAAAGAGTTTTATTCGGGTATTTAGTAAAACAAACTTTGAGTGTCTTCTCAAGTTTGCATATAATGCGACACGATTGAAGTCCACAGGCCCTTGGTGTGAAGAGCAGATCTTGCAGAACAGCCTGGACGGTGACAGTGGTTGTTCCCAGTGGACTGGAAGATCCCTATCAAGCACAGTGCATTCGGTGCTGTTGGCACAGATGGTTTTAGAGGGAGCCAGTAACTGATGATGCATTGAACAGTTTCTGGGAGTTGTGTTGTATTTGTTTTTCTTGTTGTGTCATTGTGACTCCTCTCTTAGCCATTTTGCTAGGAGGAGTGGAGACTATGAACAACAGAAGTTGTTTGGTATCCATTTGGAAAGCATGACTCCTTACGTCCCACTCTGCTCAGCCAGAGCGATCGGGCTTAGGGAGATTCCTGCCGCTGGCCACGCGCGCTTCGGCCTGTGTCATATCCAGCCTTGGGAGCTGGATGTACCTGCCCTCCTCCTGGAACAGACGCTGTGGCAGGCATTGCCACTGATTGTTAGTTGGGCCCCTAAAGGAGAAAGGAGCACCTGGTCCCATGTGCGTAAAAGCAGCGCACATGTGACACTGAGGAGGGTGTCTTGAAAGGCTTATGCTCATAAATTTAACATTCATTCCAAGAAGGATAGCTGTTATGCAACAGAAAAGCAGACAGAAACAAATGAGGAAGTTCTGACTGACAGTGCAGTCTACACGTGGTGTTCAGTAGGATGTCGGAAGTTAGGCCAATGTAAACAGTTTTCATGGCTTTCCACAGCCTGCTGTTGCTTCTGTGGCAAGGATTCTGAGCTTGAAAACTCTCCATACTTCACCTGAGGTGTTAAATGGACTCCATGACATTCCCAGTGGGTAGAGAGCATTTGTAATTTGGTCCCAGTTATAGCATAGTGCTGTAGCCATAGGGAAGGTATTTGTTGTAGCTGGACATAAATCTTAGCTTGTTGGTTTCTGGTTTTGGTTGGTTTTTTTCCCTTCCATATCAGACTAGAATGTGGCTTTTTTGCAGTTGTGAATCCTGGCTTGCAGTAAGGGGAAAATGTTTAAATCGTATTGCATCCAGCAGCTTGCCATCCTGATTTACTGCAAGTGGCTCGAAGGCAGATACTTCTGCCAGGCTCTTGCCAGGCTTTGAAGCTGAGCTTCACAACAATCCTGCTCTTTCCCTCTTACTCCACTCACCAACGTCGTCAGAACCACGGAGGCTAGGCAGACTCCTCTGTTCAACTGTATTCTTAGGTATGCATGGCCCTTTTAAACTACTGCCAACCTTTAAGTGAGGGTTTAAGTTACACTTACTTTTCAGCAGGGATAGTTTAGGAGGAAGCCTGAGCTGGAAAACAAAACTCAGATTGACCCAAGTATTTTTCGAGGGAAAAACAGAGTGACTTGCACACTCAGTTCCTCTCGAAAGGGTTCTTCCCTTCCGTTCTAGCCCACGTTTTCCAGCTCTCTCTGTCTATCTGGGAGGAGGACCAGTGAGCCCATTGTCAAGCATTAGCCACAACTGCTTGTCCTGGAATAAATACTCTGTTGTAGAGACTCTGAAAGCTGGTAACTGGGGTGGAGACGGTCTTTGAATGCTGTGTCATCTTATCCTGCTCAACAGCATTTTCCTAGCAATTGTGGAGTCAGGATGGAAGGCACTCCTTTCTGGCCTGCTGTGAGAGGGTGTTTCCTCCTCTCCTCACCTCCTAAGTCATACGGAGTCCATGCTGTGCAGAGAAAGGTGAAATGGCGTATTTTCCTCTGGAAAAATAATAGAAATGGAAGGCCACTCAGATAGTTTGGGTAGTTTCAGGAGGATGTAAGTAGTGATGATACCTTATCAGTTTTTTGTCTCTTTTCTTAAAACACAGACAGGCAATGAATCTGCAAACTACGTGGAGACTGAGAAATGACAGGAACAGACAATTTGGTAGATATAAAGGATAAATATAAATACAGCTATGTGCCCTGTGGCTATATATAAACCTTCAGAGTGCATGGTAGCTGGTAGCTGTAAATGAGAAAGATCAATAGCTGGAAGTAGTAGTAATCCTGAAACAGAACCAGATGTAGCATAGATGGTATCCTGAAAAGTAGAGTAAATTATCCTGGATGCAGCATACAGTAGTTAACCACCTTTTCTCAGTAGCTGGGCTAGGCCCCTGAGATACCACCAGTACTATTATCACAAGAAGTTCCGTTTTTTTTGTTGCCATGGATTTCTTGCTAATCTTGGTAATCAGATTTTGATTTTGTTCAGATAGATGAACATGGCTTAACATGTGTTTTGATATAGCTGTTAATTTTTAATCATAGATAGGTGTGTCTTGATCAGTTCTTCTGTCAATGACTGAACTCATGAGACAGTTATGACCCAAAGTCATGAGTTCCTGCTCTTGTGATTTGTGTAGCTGCTTCCATATTCTAAATGCAGTTTGGTTATCTGGATCTTCATAAGCTTCTTTGAGAAGTACTGATCGTGCCTCCAATTAAGCCAGGGAGGATTTTGCTACAAATTTATGGGTAGGATTGGATTTACAGTAGCATAGCTGAAACCAGGTCTGTTGAAGCCTCTGCTGCTGCCAGTAAATTTGTGTGTATGTGTGTTTATATATATCTTACGTATATGTTGACACACTTATCTCAAGCAAGAAATTGGTTAATGAGGAGCTCAACCTGAGCTGGCAATGTGCACTTGCAGCACAGAAAGCCAACGGCATCCTGGGCTGCATCAAAAGCAGCGTGGGCAGCAGGTCGAGGGAGGGGATTCTGCCCCTCTGCTCTGCCCTGGTGAGACCCCACCTGCAGCGCTGTGTCCAGCTCTGGAGCCCCCAACATCAGAAGGACACGGAGCTGGTGGAGAGGGTCCAGAGGAGGCCACGAAGATGATGAGAGGGCTGGAGCAGCTCTGCTGTGAGGCCAGGCTGAGAGAGCTGGGGCTGTTCAGCCTGGAGAAGAGGAGGCTCCGGGGAGACCTTAGAGCGGCCTGCCAGTGCCTAAAGGGGGCTGCAGGAAAGGTGGGGAGAGACTCTTCAGCAGGGCCTGGTGTGACAGGACGAGGGGTCATGGTTTCAAAAGAGAGGGAGGTACATTCAGATTGGATATTAGGAAGAAATGTTTTCTGATGAGGGTGGTGGAACCCTGGCCCGGGTTGCCCAGAGAGGCGGTGGATGCCCCAACCCTGGAAACATTCAAGGCCAGGTTGGCCGGGGCTCTGAGCAACCTGATCTGGTTGGAGATGTCCCTGCTTCTTGCAGGGTGGTTGGGCTGGGTGGCCTTGAAAGGTCCCTTCCAACCCAAAATATTCTACGATTCTGTGAACTAAATACAGAAGGAAGTATCTGCATAAAGTCACTCTGAACACACTTAACACAGTGTTGTATTTCTTGTTTTCTGTTCCTTTCCACTGAGGACCCGAGGGAGGCTGGTAAACTGTGGTCCAAGTTCCATTTCTTTGCAGAGACAACACAGAAGAATGAGCTGAAAAATGTCTCACTTCATATTACCCTAATCTTAATTGCAGTGAAGGATTGCATTAGTACAAGCTCTCATTTGGAGAACACAGGAAGCCCCCCAGCTCTGATACCGGTGCAATGAACCCAAGTAGACATACAGAGGGGACAGACTCTTTGCTGGTGATTCAGATGAGCCACTCCTTGTCGGCGAAGTGCGTGGATATGGAATACATACCACTGAGATGCTGAAAGAGCGGGGCTGTGTATGTGCAAACTAAAAGCCGCCATCACACCCTTATCCACAGCTTTGACACAGGAGGAATTCGGTCCCTTTTCTATTCACAGACTTTTCTGGGCGCTAGCTGTGTGGTGAGAATGTGAAATCGGAGAAGGGAAAAATGTCTAAGAGTAAACTAGGTATCATGGGCTTCCCTGTGATGGTGTTTTCCTGTGCCAGCCCCAGCTGCCAGACTTGCCTCTCAGATCCGAGGACAGACTGGTAACGTGCACAGTTTCCCTAGTATCTTGTCTGACCTTTGTTCTCTTCCTGACATTTCTGTTCAGATAAGAGCTCGTGACAGATGTAGCTTGACCTAGGTGGTATTTTAAGTTGCACATTGATATCACTGTGAATACAGAAAAGCAAAGTATGCTAGTGAAGAGTATTTAAGAGAAGTGGGCTGGAAGGCATGTTGGAACTAAACCAAGCCTGGATTCATGTCCTGTGTGGGCAGTTCTGCTATCAGTAGTCAGGATTTAGGTAGATTTCAGCTTCCAAGAAAGATCAAGTTAATTAGGTCCTAGACTGAGTATCTACTATAGGTAGATAATTGCCAGCTTAGAGTGGGAGATTCCTTTGCATCTCAGGCCAGATGAAGAAGCTTGAACTTTATGTCCTATTCCAAGTAAAGTTTTTATTCCATGACATCACTCTGATATCTCATGGCCTAGTCATTTCTTATTAGAGAAAAATATTTGAAAAGGAGCTTTGGTTTCCATTGTTGTCAAACATCTGTTTAAGTTACTGACATTTTCATTTAAAGTTAAATTATACAGAAATTTATTTTACTAATTGGACTTTTACAGCTTTACTGTAACTCAACTTTATACTTCTTTGCCGTTCTGTTGCTTCGATTTTACCTGCCCTCGCTGCCCATTCGCCAGCTTTCCCATAAATGCCCTTTTCTACGTGGAACATTGTCTCTAAAGGTTTTAATAATCCCATTCCTTCATTCTCCTCAAGGCATACTCTAACCATGGGGCCAAAACTAATTGTCAACCAGTAAGCAAATAGGCTTGTGGCCCCTAAGCAATCTCTGATGCTTCTCTGATTCATATTACTTTTAAGTAAATAAAAATTATATAACTATGGGTATGTAAAGCCTCTTTTTACTACTGTTATGTTTGTTGAGCCTTGTGATATTTATTTTTGTACCTTTGCAGAAAAGGTATTTTGTTACGTACTAATGAAAGTTGCTTTTTTGTAAACCACAATGCCTGTAGCAGAAAACAAAGGAACTTCAGTGCTGCTGTGAGCCATCTAAGGACCACAGAAATACCTTTAATAATTAGTACTCAGAGCCCTGTCCAGCCTGGCCTGGAATCTTTCCAGGGATGGCGCATCCACCACCTCTCTGGGCAACCTGGGCCAGCGTCTCATCACCGTCATTGTAAAAATGAGGCTCTGAGCAACCTGATCTGGTTGGAGATGTCCCTGCTCCTTGCAGGGGGGTTGGACTGGGTGGCCTTGAAAGGTCCCTTCCCACCCAAACCCTTCTGTGATTCTACGATTCTATGATTCTGTGAGCAGCCTGTTGGGTTTTTAGCTTTGGGATGCCTAGAACTCACCATTGTGACTTTTTCTTTGTTTTTCCAGAATAAATAAAATGTTTAATTTTTAGTTATACATTAAGGACGTAGTTACATACCCTGTATGTATCTATGGTTCCCACTGACTTCTGTGGGAAGCCTTGTTGGAGAAGAAATGCAGAACTGAGTTGTCTTACCAAAATCCTTCTTCATCTTCACAGTTAAGACTGCATTATTTATCCACCATGTCTCAAAGTGCTGGTCGCTTGGCCTTGCTGTCTCTGTACTGCCTGTTGTCAGCATTAGGCTCCATAGACTCGTGGAGCCCCCATCCTTATGGGCAACACGTGACTACGCGTTTGTGGCCTTAGCTGCAGTCACTGCTTTAGTGGAGAGCTGAATCTGAGCAGTTTGTCTTTGCACGGTTGTAGTTGTTCATCGATTTCTCAGTTAACAAATAAATGTAAGAATGAGACAGATCATGCAATGGTAAGTCTGTTTCTCACCAATTCTGGGCAAGTTTGTATTCTTTTTATGAACCAGTTGCAAATGTATACGATCTTGGGTGTTTTGTGAACTGTATGCTGTTTGTTGACAGCTCCATGCTATCTGAAGGAAAGCCCTTGGAGGCGAGGATGTGATGCACTATCGCTGTTATCAGACTATTATGAGGTTTTTTTAGCTTGGATTTCTTGGCTAGAGTTTTGGAGGGAGGATGGGACAACCCTCACACCTTTTCCCAGCCTCTTTGCCCCTTCAGTTCTTCCTTTGCTGTTGCAGCTTTGAGAAGCTCACCCTGTTCCTGTTTTCAGAGCATTCACATGAGGGGTGATGCGTTTTTCGTAATTCTTCTCTCACCCTCCACCAAATCACCTTGCGATCATGAAATTTGCATTAGGTACAGCAAGAAATTGGTTGCTGTGTAAATAGACATCCGGATGGTCTAAGGCATATGAACTGGTTTGTATTACATACTGTTTGTGGCTGGTCATTACTGATTTGTTGTTATCAAATTTGCCAGGCTAGGAGTAGAATTATACTGCTGGTAACAGCATCCACATTGAACTTAAATGATCCTTGGGTATCCTTGCCTCTGGGTATGCTCTGTCCCTCCTTGTAGCATAGTTCTTGTCATTGTCACTATGCAGTATCAGTTTAGACAGGGCTCTGTTGCTGAATTGTTACAAAACAAAAGGATATTCTAGCTGTTCCTTCATTTAGTTACACATTCTTTTTTTTTTTTTCCCCAACTTGAAACTGAATTAGCTGTTACTCCCTCACTGAAAGCCCATATGGTTTTCAGGTATAGTATACTAGCATTCTGTCAAGAGCAGGGTTAGAATACGTTAACTATTTCACAGATTTGTCTTTTATCATACTCTGTACTTTAAAGTTTCTTTTATTTCCTGAGATTTAACGTGGACTGCTTCATTTTGTCAACATAGTTATTGAAAACATTAATGCTTGATACATTTTTCTGAAAGAATTTGACAGTCTGGATTTCAGAAGTGAAAACAGATTTTAAACTTACATTCTAAAGCAGATCTTTTTCTTTCGAAACAAGCAAGACAAATCTTTCTTGCTTTTTTTCAGGAACAACTTATATTCAGTTTTATAGACGGACCTTCACTTGCATGCTCAAGGTCGACACAAATCGTGAATTCCTTTTTACCACTTCAGTTTAAATTCTGTCACGAAGTATTAAAAAAGTGGTGCAAGACTGTGTGCTGATGCATTTCTCACAGGATCATGGAATATACAAGAAGTGAAGAGCAGCTCTATTTTTCTTGTTGTGTCGTTGAAATGATACCAACTATACTTAATGAGAGGATAGATGTTTTTACCGTAAATAGGTTAATTAATGGAGGTTTTGCAGCAGCCTCTGTTAGATTGGTTTTATTTCCATGGCAACTCTTTCTGCTTCCCGGATAACTTCATTTCAGTAAATGTAAGATTGAAGTGAGTGGAAGATAGGCCTTTCTGTGTAGTAATAAGTGGGCAACTACAATAAATTTTCATATCGTGAACAGACAAATATAAGCACTTAACTTTGTTGTGTAGGGAATATAATATTACAGGTTGCTGAGAACCAAATGTCAGCAAAAATACACAGGTAATTGAGAGTGAGAGCCTATTGCTAGTGCCAGTTCATCCATGCAAAAAGCACATACAGGATCTCAGCTGCAGGAAGTATAATGCATTGCTTTTTTGTTTTCTTTCTTTCTGATGTGAAATTTTATTGTGTTTACTAGTGTAACTAGAGCTAGGAAACTGTTTATTCTATAAAAAACCCTCTTGCTCCTGTGGCTGCTTCAAATTTGAAGTTGGCTACTGTGCAATTAGAAGGCCTAGAGAGAAGTTTACCAGAACACTGTTTATGCCAGAGATATATCATGTTCCTTGTTTAGGGTTTGGTCTGGTTTTTCTGAAGGCATGGAAGTAATCCAGGTTGAATGAAAAAGATTAGGTTGTTCCATAAAACTGTAAGAACTGCAAGCTCGGGATTGGTTGTAAAACTTTTTTTTTTTCCAAATAGCAAATAAAATTCTGATCTTTTTCATATATGCCTTTCCTCTGAAAACTGTAATGTAGCATGTCTTACAATAGTTTATCTGCATAGACTTGATTGGTTAAACTTGTTTTTTTGTAAATGGTTAAAACTGTGGTCAGAGTTGACTCACCTTCAGTAGATTAGTTATCGCTTGTGTTAATATTTAATGGTATGGTACCAGGCTGTACCCTGTTACTTTCAGAACACTCCCATATTGTTTTGAGAGATAATGCATCTCCTGCCTTAATACCAGGTATCTGGGATGGAGCATGCTGTGTAGCCTCAAAGGCTTGGTGCTTCTGTTGCATTCGTTTTTGTGTAAAGGCTGTGACGGATCCTAACAGTGCAAATGTTAATATTCCAAGAGCCTAATTCTGGTCTTGCTCATAGGGATTAGAAAAAAATTAGAAATCAATTAGATCAGAAAAAATAGAAATAAGTTAGAAAGAATTCTAGTTAGTTATCTGTATCTCGTTGTGAAAAATATGCTGACCCTTTTGAAGCTGGCCTGAGGTAAAGGGACCGTAGCAGGCCTTAGATTTCATACATCACTTCTTTCATGTCTGTCTTTTGAGCTGTCTTTTTCGTTCCCCACCTCCTGTCACCAGTGCCTGAGCTCAGCTGTGCCTCTGGGATGGGCTGCTTTCTGCTGCTGCTTCCCTGCCCCGGTCGCTGCTCTGCCTCACCTGCCACCTCCCTGGCCCTCACCCATGTCCGTGCTTGCTCAGCACACCATAATCTTTCCGCAAGCGAGAGACATTGATAAGAGAAATATTTAAGAAGGTATCTCTGTGCTGCAGAAACAGGGATCTGAAAAAGCACCACAACAATTTATAGACTTAGCCTCTTTGGCAGTTAGCTAAGTTTCTTTGATTTCTCCCCCTTCTCCCTTTGTTATGTTTTTAATACTTTAACAAGAGGACAGCAAATGCATTCCCTGTAGAGAGGAGCGCCGTGGCTGCCTCCATCTGCCGCGGCTGAGTGGTAGCCTCCAGGGCTGACGTGTCCACGGCCAGGGCGGCAGAGCTCAGCTCCTTGCTGCGACGTGGAATGCAGCTTGGCAGCTGGCTTGTGTCCACCTGGGCGTCCACCACCCCCGGGAGGAGGCGGCACGGCACTGGCTTGTTGGCAGCGATGCTCATTCATCTGTGCAGATGATCAGGGGACTGATCTGGCTGAAAACTACTTGTGGGTTCATTGTTTTTTTAATTTCCACCGCTGGGCTAGTTTTCATCCACATTAGTTTCTGATCTGGTCCAAGCAAGGCCACAGGAATGCCAGGAGCAGTATCAGGGCAGAAGCAAGAATACATAGCTTCAAGTAGAGAACAGAACTGAACCTCTAGCAATGATTTGCAGTTAGATCAGTTTAAGTCAACTGCTAAATTGCACCTTGAGACTGTGAAGCTAACTGGTGTGGTATTGGGCCTCTCCATGCAGTAACATTGAAGTTTTATGGATGGCTGTTTTTGTTAAGATAACTTCTTCCAATTGTATTCACTCAGTCTCTGTGAGTTTAAGATAAAACAAGGCAATGCTGGCTGCAGCTTGTTCTGCACAGCAGGTCTGAATTTGGCCTAATTAGCAAGGTGCTTCATCAGGAAGATGTTGCTGACCTTGGTGGAATTCAGCTCCTTTAAAGTGAGTGTGAATGAGAGCTGGGTGGATGCAGGGAGTTTGCTTTTGGGGTGGTGGTGGTGTGCTGAGGTGCTCCCAGCTCTTGCTTATGAGAGAAATCCCTGGCATATTCTGTGTAAATTGTTCCTACTGTTCTTCTGGAAGGTGGAAGCAAAACCCTGTGTTTCTGCTGATGGTGGAAATGTGTAAGTTGCAGTGTTCTCAAGATGCTCTTTCTGTCCCTCTGCTGTTCTGGATGTTGCTGTATGCTGTGTAGTGTGTCTGGGATAAAAACCCCCTAGCAGGCCTCTTTGCCTGCCCTCCCTCCTGCTGGGCTGGTGGGCAGTCACAGAGCAAACAAGGCCGTGGCAGGCTTTTCCCCTTGTTCTTGCTAAAGGAGCGGCAGTGAATGTGCAGTGTGGTGGCTGGTAACTCTGGAAGTGGGTCTCCACAAAGTGCTGTCCTGTGTTCCCTGCCCTGGGAAGGGACAGCCTCAAGCCACAGAGCTCACATGCTTCATACTGCAGCTTGGGTCCCACAGTCAGATTCACTGGTGGTTAAAATATGTATCAGCATTGGGTTTAACAAAATTTGTATGAGATGTGGGTTAGCAGCAGGATGCTGCTGTGGAAACTGGCAAAAACTTACTGTGGTAGGGTTTCCTGCCTTGGTTTGCCTAATGTAGAGGTGTCTTTTTGTTTTCATTCTTTTTGAGGTATCTGTTTCTGTTTTCCCTAGTCCCTTTCTGGACTAACTAGCAATCTGGGGTGATCTTGGGAACCAAGAATGGACTTATATATGAACTACATATGTGGTACTAAGGGTTTTCTTTTAATAGTTTCAAGTTCGGTGTGTGTGAATTGATTTTACTGCTGCATGTTTGTTAACTTGATGGTAGCTAATCATTACATCATTTAGAGCAGCTAAGAATAACTCTTTAAAAAAATTTAGCCAGGTATGTTACTCTTTTTTTTTTCATTGGGGGGATTAAAATATTTTTTAAATGGTGACTATATTTCAAAACCTCAGTAAACCTCACAGGTTGGTTGTAGCAAAGTAGGTTCTTTTAGCTCATCACCAGTATGTGTCATAATACCACACCAGGTTGTGCTTAATTGACCTGACAGGGGATTCGCCTGAGCTCCTCTGACTGTCATTACTGTACGACCGCGTGCAAGTGCTTCAGCTGCTGTCTCCTGGAATATACTCTTGGAATATAATTATCTATAATAACTCAGAGCTACCTGACCTGCTACATGAGGTGTCATCCTTACACCCAGCTTCATCTTTATATTCTGCTGTTTTTACTGACTTACCAGTCTCTTTAATTTGAGGGTAAAGCTCATCCAGTAAATTTGACAACAGCATTCAGATGTGCAAAGCCACTTTATATGTGCATGTACATGGGATAAAATTGCCATTTATCCAGGATTCAGGAGTAGGAGGAGCTCTGGATGCATAGCGGTTTCATCTTTCGCTCACACGCTCAGAGCCATGCTTATACTGGCAGGTAGGACCGAGTGCTCCCAGGCACAGCAGATCTGCACTTTGACTTGTCAAAACTCCTATTTAATACTTTTCTTAGTGGTTTTTTTTATATCTGTCTTTAAATGGAAGTCACTGATGTGCATTATTTTTTTCCATAGTGTTTTAATAAACCATTCCACTTCCTAGAATGCCGTTGATCAAAGTATCACAAACCAGTGTAAACATTAAATCTCCCCAACTTTCTGTGATACGGGCTGCGTTCCTTCTTTATAACCAAGCACAACTTAAGGACAATGTTGTCACACTTGGATTTCTAAAATGAGTCACCTATCCTTTCTATTTAAGCAACAGAGTAAGTGACCTAAATTTCAAGGTGCTTAATATCCCAATACACTAATTGAAATCTTTGGGGTTTGGTATGTGAACTGCAACCAGCTTTCAGTATGAACACCAATTGGAGTAGTTACACATTTTCAAGGAACACTTGTAGCCCTCAAGCAGAAATCTTTCTCGTCTCCACTACCTCTGCACTTAGTTATGTTATAACTTCTTGGTACTTAGTCTGGCTCCGTATTCCTTCACTGTTTCTGTGCAGTCACTATGCTGTGCTGTTGGGAGTTTGTGTGTTTGTCTTATGAAGATCTGCCTTCACTCCATGCTGGTTTTAATAAAAATTTCTAATCATGCTTTTAAAGCAGGCAAAATAAGCTTTTTTTTTTTTTTTT
>JAAGAY010147325.1:0-179540 GCA_011801015.1 Ardeotis arabs
TTTTTTTTTTTTTTTTTTTTTTTTTTTAAATTCATACAGCAAAATGTCATTGGAACATCTGAGATTAACCTCTCGGTTCAGTTAGAAACCAGAGGTACTAAGACATCTCTCAAGAAAGGACGTGGGATGTATCCTTTTACTAATGATACCCCTGCACTTAATGAACATCCAATGCTTTGTATAGTGACCAATGCTTTGTATAGTGAAATAGCAAGTAGAAGTGGATGCAGTCCTATGAAATACATGTTTTACACTGTGGTAGATGGAAGGACAACTGCCCTTAAGGAGCTCTTTACATTCAAAATTCATAAAGTAGTAGAGTTACTTTCATGTTACTTGCAGGAGGAGTATGGAGAGTTTGAAGATTTTTTGCTTTTGAGTCCTGCAAAGGAACATGTATCCTTATAGTTCCCTTGCTGATGAATCGGTGAAAGTCTTCTGGTGAAGCTAATAGTGCTGCCTTAGATTCAAAACTCTAATATGAAGCCAAAGCTATAGCAGAATATCCAAACTTCTGAAAATAACCTGTTAGATTCTGAATCTTGCAGCTTGAATAACTACCTTAGAAAGAACAAAGCCAATATTTTGTCATGTCTATCATCAATGGAGGGGTTTGGAGCACTGCCTAGAGGGAAGTTGTGATAATACTGTCATTCATTTTACACTTACATCTGTGTATTCACAGTACTATAATAATAAATGCACTTGTTGTCCACTACTTTTTTTAAATTTTATTTTCAACAGTTACAGTAAATACTTTGTACAAGATCTGTCCAGTAACAAAGCTGGTATTAAAGAAACGTAGAAGAGAAGAATAATCTAAAAAAACCCCACAAACAAAATAGACATGAGCAACAAAGAGAAAGGCTTTCACAGAACTGGAACAGGAGATAGTAGTTTGTCTGTCAAATAAATTGCCTAATTAAAAAGTTAACAGTATCACCAAGAGCTAGAAGTGCACAGTTAAGCTTTTTAGTACTGTTTCAATACACTTACATTGCTTGCATCATAGGCTTCTTCAGGGCAAATTAGCACTGTTTATTTAAGCAAATCATCTGGCCTCTTTGACTCCAGCACCGAAGAATCACACCAATCATCATACACCAACTCCAGGGGGGCTGAGAAGAATTTTAATAGCAATAAAGTTTTATTTCAGTTCTTGAACACGTACTGATAGTTTTCACCATTGCAAATCATATGACATGAGAGATAGTAGTGGCAGCTTTGAATGTTGGAGGTCATAAGACCAAGCACCCCAAGAAGGTGCTTTTTAAGCAACTTTTAATGACTTGGGTAAAGTAAGTTTTCCAGCATGGGCATTCTTGAGATTAATTCTGGAAGATGTTCTAGTGAATTAGTAAAATAAAAGATTGCTGGTTTAAAATACTTTCTTAGGATTCTGCTACCTCTACTGTAACCAAATTATAGTAAGAAAAAGTAGCCATTTAGGAAGAGGTATGATATGTCCTTCTTTCAGTGGAAATTGGTTATGGTTGGGTTAGGTACATAAGTATTACTCTATTATAATTTTTAAAAGATCTTTTAAAGACAAATCTTTTATTTTCTCCAAAATATTTGGAGAGCGAAGACTGAAAAGTGAAAGGGAAAGGAACCCTGAAGATATTTGAACAGAGAAGAAATGAAGCCAGATAACTCAATTAAAACTAAAGAGTAAAAATACACTAGCTAAGTAGTTCAAAAACCATCTGTGAGAGAGCAGTTCGTTTTGTCTAAAAAATAGTAGAAAACATCCAGAAAAGAGACATCTTGGAGGAAGTCTTTGCGAAACCCACAAAACTCACACTGATAGCCATCTTATTGGCTTACGTTTCATGAAGATCAACAAATGTGGAAAAAAAGAGTGTGAAACAAATCCAAATGTTTTGGAATTAATCAAGTTTCTGAAAATATATATAGCTTATTAGAGAAACTGTGGTTTTAAACATAGATAGGCACAGATTTAATTAAAATTAGGGAAGACACATTTATTGACACTGCTTTGTCTCTGACAATGCCATAGTTATTGCCAGAGAGTTTCAAACAATTTGCAAGACAGTGCCCACAGTGGAAAAAAATTATTTGGCACAGAAAAATGTAAAGTATTATTCCCAAGATGTAAATAATATGTTACTCAAAAGGAATAGCTCCTGGATAAAATTCTGCATGCCTATGGGGACCATACATCACAAAAAAACCAAACCAAACCAAACCAAAAAAAAAACACCAAAAAAACCCAAATAAAGAACACTGGTTAGAAATGTATGAATCTGTCAAAACTAAGAAAATGCCTATTGCCTGAGTCTGAATAAGCCTGAACTTATTTGGTTTCTGGGACTTCTTTGAGTGAGACATTTCCTTGAAAGTAAAGGCAATATAAGCATTGGCAACAAAGTCATGACAAATAATAAATTCCAGAAAAGGAGTGAACTGGAAGTTGGGATTTCACTGCTATCAGAGATGACAAGAAAGAGGAGAATCTTTCAGCCAAATTATGCTCTTTTTGGTAATAATATTGCTAGTTTTTAACTGAGTTTTACTTGAACTACTTTACATTCCTCATAGCTTGTGTTTGCATTCCTGACAGACTTAAAGTAAAGCACATTTTAATTTTGCTATTGCTGCACTTGCTTTTCACTCTCAGTTGACCTTGTCATTTGTTAGAAGCCTACATGGCCTTAATAGTAGCAACATGATGTAATTTTTTGAGAATAGAAGAGTAACTGCCACTGCTATAGGAAAAAATAGTCTGCAGGGTCTTCTGTGAAGGGAGTGAACAAACACTGAGATTTAGAAGAGAGGAGCTGGTTACTCCTCCAGTATCTTTAAATATTTGGATCATAACAGCATGGAAGACAATAGGGCTTAAAGGGTCTCAAGAGTTCATCTACCCATATACCCCTCCTCTAAGGCAGTATTAACTGCTCTGTTCCACATAGATATTCAACTAACATGTTCTTAAAAGCTTTCTTTCATAGAGATTCTGCAACTTCCCTAGGCTATGTTTTCCAGTGCAATGAGAACACTAGATAAAAGTAAAGTGAATGTATTTTCTTTCATTGACCATACACAGGCTATGTTTTTTGCTATATCTAGGCTCTTTGTTGTTTAACAAGAAGTTGTGCTGGACGGATTCTAATTAAATCCATAGTCCCCTTGTGGGTTCATTTTGAAATCCTGTTACCCAACTTCAGTTTCCTGATCAAGCTCCAAATGAAAAGGATGCCAGAAGTCTGCCAAGTAGGGTGCCAAGCCACCAACAAGACCTTAAGCGCTAAGACTATTGCATTGTGGGAGCCCACAAGTTATGAGAAATGAGATGATGTGAGACATCTGCAGCAAGACCACGGTGTCACAATCTCATTTCCAAAAATGACTTTCTCATAGGAACCATCAGTGCCAGGGTTGAAAGAGTGTAATTGAGTTGAAAAAGTGTTGTGAATTCAAAGATGACTGAGTGCGATTTGCTTTCTCCTCTATGGCTTTTATTTTATTATGTTTTGTTTTGTTTTATTTTATATATTATTTCTTTTCTTTTCTTTTTCACTGCTGTTTTTAATTTGTGGCCTTCGAGAACTGTTTTCTTAATTTAGCCACAGAATAAGTAGAGATTAAGGGAAGGGAAGTGACAGATGATTCAAGTTTGTGCGGTGAAAGTATTTTTATTCCCTAAGAACAGATTTATCTTGTTGTTTATGTAATAAGAAGCAAAGTGAGAAGGGAAGGGAAGGTGCAGGAAGGGAAAATGTGGGAAGGTGTGGAAAGGGAAGATGCGGGAAGGTGTGGGAAGGTGTGGGAAGGCGAGGCAAGGCAAGGCAAGGCAAGGCAAGGCAAGGCAAGGCAAGGCAAGGCAAGGCAAGGCAAGGCAAGGCAAGGGGAAAACTACTAGCAGACCTGGTGTCATTTGTTTTAGAGATCAAGTTGGGGTTTTTTTGTTTTGATTTGCACCTGTTTCTAATCAGGAGTGATTGATCTTAACTTGTTTTACATAGATCACTTTTACAAGAATTTAAATCACTGTTAATATGACCTTGTTTCTAAGTTAACATAGATACTAATTCCATATCCCATACTTGAAAAAAAGATCAGACTAACTTCATGAATTCTCAAAATGGGGCTCAAGAGTCCCAAAGGAACTATTTAATTGCAGCCATATAATTAAATATAAAGGTATTAGATACCCTTTAGATGAAGTTTAGCTTGTTATCTCCATAGTTTGGTGGCACTTTGAGAGCAAAAGTTTGTCAACCTAATTAATGATCTCTCCAAGCTGTAACCTCTTCAACTGATGAAGAAAAGACGTCTCTAAGTACTTTTTTTTTCCTTTTCTGCCCAGAAAACATAACTTTTGAGAGATTTACAGAATTACTTTTTAATAAAAAATTTGTGGACCAAGAATCAGATGTTGAGCAATTTAAACAATGGAAATCTGAAGTTTATCTGTCATATTTTTAATAGTGACCCTGAAACAATCGCTATCAGTTACAAGGGTAAATGAAGAAACCTCCTGAAACCTACCGGAAGTCAGCCATGAATTGTGTCTATGTGAAAATTACTTTATTCTCCTTTTTCATCATATTTTTCCTTCAGTTATTTTTGTGACATTCATTTTTTATTTAATTATTCATATTCATTGCTATACTTGTAAGTAAAGTCACATCAGTAGCACAAAGAAAATCATAAAGCAGAGAACTAGAAAAAGGGAAACAATCTATTAATAGGATTTCAAAAGAAGTGAAAGGCTATTGCAAATGGAAGTTTAAAACTGTACCAGTGGGAAAACAAAGGGAAAAAACCTCAACTGGTAAGAAATGGGCAAAATACATAGAAATGTAATTGTGTATTGGAATGAAAGAGAAAATAAGCAAATCACAAGCTAAAATCATGTGACTCTTAGTCACGAGGAACAAAAGAAAACTATAGATGTAGCTATAGATTTTTGTACATGTGTTATAGTAGTTTATACATAAATACCTAGTGATTCTGAAGTTTTCACTACACCAAGTGAACTTTTAGATATTTTTTTCTACTTGGTCCCACTGACACCACCTAATTTAAGGATCACTTATGCCTCATTGGTTTTGTGCCCACACGCACTTCTGCCCCACAGCCTGACTAGATCTCAATGAACCCTCTCGGTGTTCCTACTGATTTACTCTAGGAATGAAACTAGACCATGAACTGGTAAAGTAGGATATGGTTACATCTGAACTGCCTTCTGAATATTACCATTTTAGAAGCAACAGAGTATGAATTTTGTGTCATCTGTATTACCAGAATGAGGGAAAATATTCCCAAGCACTCTTGTTCCTTGTTTACAGAGTACTAAACGATGCTTATTTATCCAGGACCATGCATTCGGAACAGATCTGTGTGTTTTCTGATTAAAATGAAGACCTTCTGCCAAGGAAGAGTTTGTGTCTGGAGACTCAGAAAAATATCAGATTACATTTCCAACATCTGTAAACCACAGATTTATCACCAGCAAGGAACTGACTTGTCATATTAACTGCCCATTAGCTTTACAGAAAGTAATAACTTGCAAAACATGAATTAAAAAAAAACTGCAAAGAGAGAATGACATACTGACAGCTTCAAAACTGACTTCACAAGATATGCCTTCTGGTTGAATTCTGGTAGACCAAATGTAATGACTTTGCCATAACAAAGAATACCCATTTATCAGAGCAATATTCACTTCATCTGTCCCTTGCTGGCTGTTTTCAGTCATACTTTAGCAGAAGAGAGACAGAAAAGCCTCCTAACTGCACATGGTCTCCCTTAATTTCTTTCTTTACATAACAAAGAGTTTAGTGCCTTTTTAGGCAAGCCTTGTGCCCTGTCAGACTTTCTAGACCTTGATGTTCCCTTGACTAACACGCCTGTAACTTGTAAAGCCAAATGAAACAGGAGAGTATACAAAGAGAGAAACCTGTGTGAGAGCAGAGGCTCCATCAATCTCTTATTAGAAATTGGAAACAGATCCTGTTCTTCTTCACGCTTCTGTAAGAAGAGTAGCTCCAGAGATTTCACTCAAACTACAGTGGTGTAAATCTAGATGTGAATTTGTTCCTTCATGATAGCTGTTCTAAACTTAATGAAATTGCGAAGATTGAGGGGTTAAAGTAATGAGTTCCTCAACAGTTCACCTCTTACTGCCAAGTATTCATTAAGCTTGTACTGGACGTCTTAGGCAGTCACCTCTAAAATCTCTGACTTTCTGGTGGGCATACAGTCAATCTTTGCTGTAATGTCCTCAAAACTTCTATCTCCGAAATGTGCTTTCATTAGATTGCTCTACAAATCACCCCTTTAAGACCAATTCTAAATATGCTTTCTGAACTGTAGAGTGATTAGTGCTGAATGCAGTACTTTGGGTGAGGTCCTAATGAAATACACTGTATTTCCTTAACAATAATTTAGTTGAAGGCTTTAATGTAAGGGGTTTTTTATTATTAAAATAGCTCTCATATCTCTCTCCAGGTCAATATGCTGTAGTACCTTCCCATTAAGCAGATATTATGTCCTTTTATTACATTCTCCGAGACTCATTATTCTGCATTTATCTGCATTGAATTTGCTATCTATTAGCTCAAGTACTTAAATGATCTAAATCCTTCCCTACCTGACTGTATTGTTTCTCACGGATGACCTTTCCTCCCAATTTAGTATCATCTGCACACCAGAAATTTTTAGTTTAGATAATATGCTCTGAGTCATTTAAGGTACTGAAAAAGCTGTGGTTCCAACATTGATCCCTGTGGTGCCCCTGACACCAGTAACTTCACTGTGGCTTAAAAGCGTAACTCAAAATGTTTGCTCTCACCAGCTGCCGTTTAACAATACGGCATTCTCCCTCTGAACGAAAAGGTAAAGCCTTGCTTAGTGTGTATCTAATTTTTATAAAGAGTGTTCTGGCTTTCTTGAAAACAGGTGGTTAACATTTCTAAAAGGTTTCAGGGCATATCTACACTGTGGCTGCTAAGGACCAAGTGACAGCTTGACATCCCAATGCAGGGCAGGCGAGCTCCACTTTGGCTGCCTTTGTGCAACTTCACGTTTGAGTTGTACCAAAAACTTTGTCACGACAACTTTTCTCCTGGAGATAAACTTGTAATTCATTTGAGTTTGTCTTCAAAAGCAAGAGGAGTGAAGGATAACCCCTACCCAGCTCTCTGCTGCACATGGTCGGTGCTGATTTGATAGGACCTAAGTCTCACTCCTGTGCACTGGGTGGATGTGCCCGGTTAGCTACAGAAGGAATGCAGTGCTAGGAGGAAGGCTTGAATGCTGACAGTGCTGTCAGTAATCTGTACAAACTACCCATGAGGAAGACCAAGGCTGAGAGCTTCACATTGCTTTACTTTTAGCACCTGATTGAGGTACTTAAAGAAAAGCAGCCTCTGGCTTTCTCAGTGGTCAAAGGGGAAGACAAGCCCTTTCAGAAGGCACCTGTGGCATAGGCACCTGTTACCCTGACAGTATATGTTGCTAAACTTCCCAAACTAAGCAACGAACCCAAAATCTTGAAGTTAGGCAGACAGAATATTTCTCCTTTTCAATGTTGTTTGGAAGAGATATTGTGGATATTGGTGCAATGCAGGCAGGTATTCCTAGTGAGGACTACAGCAAAACCAAGGTACTCTGGAAGACAGGGTTGCCTGTCACAACGTAATTTAGCTGTGTTGACCTCTGCATATTCATAGTTAGAGTTCTTTAGAAAGAGAGCTCATCTGGGTGTCTCTGTGCTACAGTTTTCACTAGACAAATATAAAAGCTTACTCCTTGTGATTTGGCACAAGTAAGTTCCTCAGAATGGGTGACAAGATGTGCTAAAATCTAGCTTTAGGGACAGAAAACTGGCACTTTGGAGGACTGGGTTTAAAGGGTTACTCAAGAATTTTGCGGCAGGTACCAGCTGAGTGCCCTGCTCAGAAACCCACCCTGTCTCCCCAGGGATACCAGACTCCTTCATCCTATGTGCTGGGTCTTTCCTCTTCTGCTGTAACCCACTCTCTCAGCTCACTCCTTGCGACTAGCTCTCCTTAGCTATCCTCTGCTTGGGGTTATCAACTCTAATCACTATATTCTAAGCGGCCAAGATGTGCCTAAGGCTTTTCTTACTCTTGAGTATGCGTTACACCTGCAGCAATGTGAGTTTGCCATGGCAGGGAGTTACAGCCTGCTCTGAGGATAGATAGTTGCATATACTTCCAAGCTTTGCATTTGCCTTGAAAAGGAGGGAGAAGGAGGTGCTGATGAGAAAATCAACAAAAATACTTCCAGAGATGTATTTTACTTTAGTAATTGAAAATTGTCGCAGCTCCAGAATTTGTGCTGATATTTTCTACTTACTGTATTTTTTCTTCCTGCTGAAAAATAGGTTGCTATGACTGAGTAGATTTTCTTTTTTCCTAACAGCAGAAAAAGAACCAATTGCATATGCACTATTTTAAGTTATTTTAATTCCATCACCCCAAAAAGTGATTATTTTCTTTCCCTAAGAGGTATTCCAACAAATTTCATGCAGTCTAGGCACGCTTAACTACTTCTTTCTTTGGCTTTTTCACTTTGTTCCCCCAGGATGTTCTAAGATGATTATTTCTTTCTGTCTTTATTTTCTCTCTCCTTCTTTCTTCCTCCCCTCCACACTTTTTTTTTTTTTTTTTTTCTACAGCTTGTTTCCCTGAGGGAGCCTGCAGCAGTAATGCTGAAGCACTGCTAAATGCGGTAAAGAACAATCATCAGTATTTGATTTCGTCACAGAACTAGCATGTTGGATAATCTGTTACCTCACTTATGTAGCTTTAAGCAGCAAGAAAACATGTCAGAAGTCTGTATGTTTGTGTGTGATTTTATGAATTTAAAAGCTAATTCCATCTCTTTTGAGCAAATGCTATCTGATTGGTTTGGATGAAAGAAAAGACAGGAGCTAACAGGTCTCATGAGACAGATATTTAGAGCATTTTGACATCTCAGTATTTCAAATATGTAATGTTTTGAAAATGGTTAGTCCTGAACTTATAAAGCTCTAGAGAATGTCGTCTTCCATTCATTCACAATATAGGTCATAGATATCAGTGACAGCACATTAGAATATTTCCTGATGAGCAGGGCCCACCCATACAGACGATGGGATATTCCATATTTCATGTCAGCTTACACTCTCACTCTTCCTTTGAGACTGTATGAAAGAGGACATATTTCATTCACAGTTTACTAACACAGACTCTGTCCATTAGAAAGTTAGTCAAAGTAATAGACTTATTTAATTTAAAGAACTTTGAAAGTACCATACAAAGAGCAGTTTTCAGGAGGTTAATTGGCACTGATACTCCTCAGATACTCAACAGCAGCTAAGCTTCTTCCCTATTATCTCCACTCTTAGTCACTCATATTCATAGCTCTGTAGCTCATCGTCTTTCTCTCTCTTCCTTCTTTCATGTGGAAAAGTAGGGAGGGAGTTCAGCTTGTTTGATTAAAAAAAAATAGTGAATGATCTGGAAAAATGTGAAAACTTCAGAATGAGTTTTTATGAGGTTTTGGTTGTTTTAGTCAGACTAGGTAAGGAAGCAGACAGATAAACAGACCACTTTTTTTTTTTTTAAATTTCTTAATTTTCCCCCCAAAAGCCTCCTTTTTTTTAATTCTTGCTTTTCTGTTTTTCTTGCATTTTGGTCAGGGTTTATGTTTAGGATACTTCTGTCCTATCACTGATAAACTGAGGAAAGAGATGATAGTTTTTTATGCCCCTGGCAGTAACGGCTTGGTTTGTGCCATCATAGGTGTCCATGCTCACATAGCTTTGCTATTCCCTAGTGAACTAAGAGAAGCAGCTACCTACACCTCAGCTGAAGAAGGAAACAAAAACCCACAAGCACACCTGTCTCAGTAGTTTACTGATCTAACTTGAAAGCACAAATACGAGAAATATTTTAGAAAAAAGTAATTCAAACAATAACGGGAACATTATTGGGAAAAATATTTTTTCTAAATTAAATATCTTCTGATTTTCTTTTCCATTTCCACTGTTATTTAAAGTCATTATTAAATACAGTTTGTTAAAATTATCCATCACAGCTACTTTTTTTTTATGAAAAGTGTTTGTCTTTTAAGGAATTTGCTGTTGAGCAGAAAAACTTTTTATATTTGGGAGAGGAAAAAAAAAAAACAAACCAACTTCTTGATTTGCTCAGGCTGAAGACTAAGGATTCAAACTTTGTTATTAACTAAACAAGACTTTCATACATTTTACACTGCAGTTATCAATGAGACTTGAATCTTGTTTTGAGCTCTTAGTAACAAAATTTTGGTGCTAGAAGACAAAGAGAGTCAACCTTTTAAGATTTATAGATAAAGATAAAAAGAATAAAGTCTATTTTTAAAAATGTTACCAATAGTTTCTTTCATCTTTCATATTTTTTCTTTTTTTCTTTTATCTTTTTTTTTTTCCAAAAATGGCTCTTGCTCTTCCAGTGAGATTTTCATGAAACACTTAACTGAATAGTCAAATATCAGAAAAATCCTTTCTTTCCTGGGAAAAATGAGGCCAGCTTTCCTATGTAAAAGTGTAATATAAATTGCTGGTATCTGAGATCTAAACTAAAACTTGCTGAAGTCAGTGAATATGAAGGTATTCATATTCAGAAGCTGTCTTTCAAATCATAGCATTTCTTTGCCCTTGTGATAATACAGATGGTATAGTACTAGGAGGTAGAAGATCTGGGTTCCTTAGCCTATGAAAAGTTGTTCTTCCAGCAATTCAACCTCAGAAGGCCAAACAAGACTTGAAAGCAGTGTTTCCCTTTCCTCCAGATGAGTTGCTGTGTAGTTTTGCATACATGGCTTCAAGGTCTAAAAGGAAGCCTGAATTTGCAGCCAAGGAGCTTAGCTAAGAAGGGAACTCTGCTTCCTGGAGGACTCACAGCAACTGTTCCCTTAACTGAGCCATCGTTGGCTGAACACAAGGACAGATTTAGGTGTTAATCAGGGTCTAGACCCATCTCTTCTTTTGACATTCCCAGTCACTGGTAGACTTTTCTGATTACACAGCTGGAACCAGAGGTTCACAGGATATGTAGGTCTTTCCCATCCAGCTTCACACCAACCTCAATACAGAGGAGAGGTGGATTATAGCTTCTTCAGCATACCACAGGCCCAGCTGATATACTTGTGTTTTGTCATGAAGCAACTGCCACTTAAAACACTGTTTCAGCAACCCTAGTTCACCTTGGGACACAGCTCCAATGTTTATTCTATAGGAATCACATCATATACAGTTCTATACCATATAATAGACAGGGCCACCATTGTAGCTGGAAAGAGAAAAAGTCTGAGCATATTTAGCATGTCAGGATGCTCTGAAGACTTAGCAATTTCAGTGATAAATTTCCATAAATAAGAAATAAGTATCTAAGCACCCAATTCAGAAAAGGCAGAGATGCGACTGAGAATCTTCCTAAAATAACCCTAATTAGCTGGGAATCTTCTTCCTGAAACCTTCAATGGATAGGACATTTCAGGTGTCTAAGCAATTGAAGTGTTTTCTTTATATCTTAGTTTCCTGAATGTAGGAACTGAAATTCCACCAAAATGTCACTTTAAATGCCTGAGTGGTTAGTTGAATGCCTGCCTGAATATCTCAGAAAGACATTTAGGTGCCTAGACACACATGTAGCTGTCTTCAGGCACTAAAATTTGGGGAAATGCACCTTGCTGATAAGGGAGACTGAAGAGAGATATAAAAAGGCCAAGTACATTCCTATATCTGACTTGAACATTGAGTCCCTTTAAATTTTACTTTAAGGAGGGGGGATTCTCTTTCCCTATAAATGAAATTAGCATCCTGCAACCTATAAACAGGTGCAATAAATTTTATTTACTTACTGGTTTTTTTACAAGTATAGAAAGACCTGATTCAGATCTGGTCTGCTGACTCATTTTAATAGACCGGGTGTGATTTTAATTGATTGAGATGTTGATTTTATCCCTTTTGTGAAGTACCTTGCTGCAGAGAATGGGAATCTTAACATAATCTGTGCTGACCTTAAGTAATAGCTCTTTTAAAATTTTCTTTGTTTTGTCCTTTGATTTATCAGTATCTGTATCTAATGGATGAAAAAGAGTGATTTATTTCAGAAGCTATTAACTCAGAGAGAAAAATTACATGTGATTTTTCTTACTAACAGCGAATATTTATGGATTCCATTGGGCTGTATGGACAGTACTTCCAAGTCACCCCAGTCTTCCACGTAGAGGGAATTTCTAGCTTGTAACCTGTGTTTTCCCCTCCACAGAAAATACAGAAAAGCATAGGACTGCCAATAGCTTACTGGACAATTTATCACATTATAAGCAAGAATTGTGATGTAAGGAGAGACAAAAACTGATGAACTAAATAAATAAACAAATCTTCCTCTAAATATCATTTTTCACTGCTGAAATCTCCTCTAAATTTAGGAGGAGAACAAATTTTGGAAGGTAACTGTTTATGAACATCTTGTCATGCTGTTGCATAGATAGATGGATGAACCACGTGGGGTGATGATGGACAAAAGAAGTAGTAATTTGAAAAACAAGATCCAGTAGAGATGTGGAGTTGTTGATGGGTTGAAGAATTTAAAGTTGCATGGATATGTATATGCATATGCAGAGTGAGAGGGTGAGGTCACACCTTCAATAGCATGTTCAGTTTAGAGCCTCTCACTACAGCAAAGACATTGAGGTGCTGGAGCATGTCCAGAGAAGGACAACGAAGCTGGTGAAGGGTCTGGAACACAAGTCTGATGAGGAGTGGCTGAGGGAACCAGGGTTGTTTAGTCTGAAAAAAACGAGGCTCAGGGGAGACCTCATTGCTCTCTACAACTACCTGAAAGGAGGTTGTGAGGTTGTAGTGAGGTGGGGATCCATTTCCTCTCCCAAGCAACAAGCATTAGGAGAAGAGGAAATGGCCTCAGGTTGCATGAGGGGAGGTTTAGAACAAATATTAGGAAAAATTTCTTCACTAAAAGGGTTGTCATGCAATGGAACAGGTTGCCCAGGAAAGTGGTTTGTGGACATGGTTTAGTGGACATGGTGATGTTAGGTTGATGGTTGGACTTGATGATCTTGGAGGTCTTTTCCAACCCTAAAGGTTCTATGATTCTATGGTACAATTATTCCACAATCTTTTTGCAATGTCCATTTTATGATTCTTAGTAAAGCAGACAACTATCAAAATTTCTCTCCTCTTTCCATCTTATATTTATTCATTGCTTTGCTTCTGTTTAGAACACATATTTCTGTTTGTAAAAGCACTAGTTTCAGGATCATCACCAGAAACAATCTAGTAGACATTGCCAGATTTGGATCAGAATTTAAGATTTCCTGAAAAAGAAAATCATGTGCTTGTAAGTGTTGTAACATTACAGCATGCCTGAGAACTGGCAGGATTCTGGCACTTGAGCAGTTAAGTCAGTCCAACACAGGCTGAGTTACCCACCAAAGTAAAATGTAAAATAAAACCCATTGAAACATATCTCATCAGCACTCAGTATTATTTATGGAGAGCGCCTGGGCATTCCAGTGGGTAATACTTCTGTTGTTTATTTAAGTAAAATAACTAATTTGTCTCTTTAATAAGAACATTATAGATATCCTGTGAATCTGTATGTCAGCAGCACTTCAAAAAGATAGCGTATGCATAGACAGACTGACTGAGAATAAACTACTGAGAGCTTTACTCTGTAGCTAAAAAGATGAACCTGAGGGTAAAATATTTCAGAACTATTCTGACAACAATGCAAGTTTATGAAATGCTTGTGTTGGGAGAAAAAAAGATTATAATAATACTCTGCACATGATTTGCACTTCTCACCTGGGAAACCTAAAGTATTTTCCAGACGTCAGCACTCCCAAAAGGAAGGTCTTGTGTTATTCTACAGATGGATGAACCAAAATACAGGGGCATCTATCACCTTTCCAGCTCCCTCTGGAGTAAAGAAGACTTTTCCACTGGGCAGTAAATGATGCCCTATGTTCTAAACTGATTTTTAAAAAGGAAAAAAAAAAAGAGAAAGAAAGACAGGGAGAGAAAATGTCTTTCAATGTTTCAGTGAACTACGAGAGTTGTTGTAGATTGATTGCAGTCTAGCAATAGTAATTTTAATAGAAATGGTTGGAAACTTTTGCAAGTTTTAACTTATTTGTATAACTTCATCTTGATTTTTTTCTAAGCACTTAAAACAACATGCAAGTTTTTCCTCCACTGCTCTTCTTGTTGTTGTAAGGGTAGTTTCTCCAAGGGATTTTTAAAGCACTGAATGTACATATGTGTTAGTGAAACCAGGAACAGAGATCCTGTTATCTGGACAACTCTATTACACCTAATACTATAAATAGAAGTTACTATGGTTTTTATGTTATTATTAATTGAATTTTTATTAATTTCAAATCATACAGGATTTTTACTCGGGGAAAAAAGAAAACTACTAACCAGGCAACTGCTATTCATTCTTCAAATACATTCATTCTGCCAATGGATTAGTAATATATTACTCTATCAGAAGGCAGAAACCGTAGATTGTAAGACAAGATAAACCAGAAGATACACTCAGTAAAAGTAGGATGCTTTGAACTCATAGTTCATGAGGTAGTTCTGGAAGTTCCATTAGCATAGACATTTAATCAGACTGATTAACAGGTGTATAATTTGACACTAGTGACTCTTCACCTTATTCCCATCTGCTTTCATGATTTGTTATAAAGTTTGATTTATGGACAAAGTTGCAGGTGTGGAAGTTTGAAAATCTGAACCCTATATTTTTTGTAATGTTTGGATTTTTGTTTGTCTGTTTGCTTGTTTTTAGGAATGAACTAGTGCAATGATGCACAGGACAAGATCCACATCAAACAGAGCCTTGGGTTGAAACTTCACCAGTAGGAGCAGATCCACAACTATTGAAGTAATAACACCAAACAATACCAAAGAACTTGTGCTTCTATAGGTTTGTAAACTCCTTAAATTAAGGAAACCCAGATCAGATTAGTCTAACACATTAGATGATATGACTGAGAATAAATCATCCTCTGCAAGGGGATATATTCTTTACCTTGACCTTACCAGTTCAGAAACTGCTTTTAGGGGGTTCCTGGCTTGAAACATACTTTGTGGGGTCTCTTTGGTGTAATTCTCTATAATAATTTCTGAGGTTTGCTTTTTAGGCTTGTTTCTTGCTTAGAAGAGGCATCTCGCCTTTCTCTGAAGTCTCTCAGCCTGAAGTCACAGAGCAGGTTCTCATCTTCCAGTTTCCCTGTCACTTCTTCATCTCCAAGCATGCACAACACACCTGTATGGAGAACTGTAGCCATGACTGAGAAAATACTTAACAAATTTTCTTATGTCCTATCAATACCCTAGAATACCAGATTATGCACAGCACAGAGTATGTTCAGCTAGTCCAACAAATTGGGGTGGGTCAGAGCTGAAGGACTCATGCTGCACAGGCAGTTAGTGCATGCAGAGATGTCACTGATGTAACTCAGAGGAGTTACCTATACTACAGCTACTGTGCTTGCTTTCACAGAGAGGAAACGTCTAAAGGAACCACAAAAATGTTAAGAATAATTACAAAATAATTTATTCTAATGCTTCCTTGCCAAAATGCATGAAGAGGATGATACCCTAATACAAAGAATAAGGAGATTAAGGTCACATCTGCCATAATGATGTAAAGATTTTAAGAGGCAATGCATTTACATGAAACTTCCTTCCCTAGGTTGGTGGTAGTACTGGCTCAGTTGCACAAAAAAGTGCAAAGAGTCCTCTAAGGTTATAAAATTTACATGGAGCTATTTATAATGTAACTTGCCATATTTAGATTTGTAAGGAAAGATGGAGGTTTCAATATAGCTACTTTGTGTTTTTAACGGCAAACAGAAGCTCAGCTGGACCATGTGCAACATGGCCTTGCGTGAGCTGAGGGTGTCCTGGGGAATGTCAGCCATGGGGAATCCCCTTGAGGGCCTGGCAGCCAGGGCCCCTCACGCTGCCCCAGTCAGGGAGCAGGGCACCTCCCTGGGGACAGGGATGGGCTGAGGCCAGGCCTGTGGGTGGGACTGGCTTGGTGCGGGGCATGGCAGGGCTGTGGGGAACTGGAGACCAGCATCCAATGGCCTTGTTGGAGCAGGGGCTGATGGTCCCCAAAATGAAGTCCTGGGCTGTGGGTAGGGACAGTAAGGCCCATAGGTTCTTCAGGGTCCTGACAGCATGGATGATTCCTCTGTGGCTCAGAGACTTTCCAGATTGGGATGAAACCTCTAAAACTTATTGAGGGATACAGTGATCCCTGCTACAACTACTTCGCAGACAAATTGTGACAGTTCTTGTAATCCATTAAGTCTGCCTGAAGTTGAAAGAGGAAAAGTTATACAGAAAAGAAAGTTAAAACGTTTCAGAATCAGTATGTACCAATATATAACCATAGTTAAACTGCTTCATTTTCATGAGGATTTACTTTCATTCATTTATCCATTTTTGATGCCAATGAGGGAAAGCAAGAGTGGCTCCTTACTCTTCTCTCTCTGAAATTAAAAGGCAGTAAATTTTAAACCAATAAAAGCAAATGTTGTTTTGTTTTCTTTCCTTTTTTTTTTTTTTAATGTAGCTGGTAGTCAACCCAAATAATTCACTGTCAGACAAGGTCACTAAAGGCAACTGCAATATCAGGATTTTAGAAAAGGTCTGAGTAATTTTATGGCCAGTAATAACAGTTTTGCCATTAAAGAAGCTAAAAAATGTTGGAAAGGTCACCAGTCTTCATGCTTCAGGGTCTGGATGTTCACCTGTGGGGTCAGGACAAAACTCAGTATTGCAGTATACACACCCACGCATACATACACACACATACAGTACTTTCAGAATTGCTCACTAATCGTTTTTTTTATAGGTGATGATATGTCACCAGAGAAATGCAGTGTCTTAATTTCAAGCTGTTACTATTTTTACTCATCTTGTATATTTTACAACGATATTTCAGATCCCCTGAAACATTGACAATGATACATTGATCCTCTGATACAATCGATAATGGAATTTGCTTTGCTGGGTTTGATCCCTCTTCTCCTCCATCCTGGGGTAGCTGCTGACCTCTTGTTCCCTTGTCTGTAGAAAAGATGTCCTCAGTACCTCCTCAGTGTACAGTATCATAGTGTAGGGCCCTCTATTGTGTCCCTGCAGAGACCAGTACAGGCATAGCAGAGTTTTTTAACTTGACACAGTGCCTCACCAATGAGGCCCACTGTACCAGCTAGGAACCGTTTTGTGATTGTGCTGTTGGCAGATTGTACTGTTAACATTTCTTGCATTACAAAATGAATGAAATCTGAGTTTTGAGCTGAGAGGGAACAGTTAAAGCTTAATCTGACCAAATGGAAGAGAAAAAACTAGTCAAGTGAGTTTGAAGCTTCAGTGGAATCTCTTATAACTGGAGATGTTCATCCCCAGCAAATGATCAAGTCTCTTGTAGTTTACAAAGGAAAACCCAGAATACAATGTTCCTGTGTAATCAAATCTGCACAAAGTGCTTTGAACCATTTAAGACTGATTAGGTGACTCAGCTCATATTTGGTGGAAGATAGCTTAGACTTATTACTCATACCTAAATTCATTACTTTCTACATGGGCTACAGTGGTATGAATATTAAATTGCCAGACTTCGGGAAACCATTTATGACTTCTTAAGATTGTGAGCTTCTTGAATACCTCAGTCCTAATTTATGTGATCTTTTACTGGCTTCCTACAGAACAGCAAGGCAAGTTTGAGAAGTTTGAGTCTCACTGACCTCAGCCTCCTAGGGGGATGTTCACTTTTCCAGCCTGAGAAGCTTGGTCAACAGCTTACACCACTTTGCATACTGTAACGGGATGCAAAAGGAGGGAAAAGTTTGTATACTTTTTTTTCAGATATTGACCAAAATTGAAGCATGAATATGACTGAAAAATGAATAGAGGTAAAAAGGTGTCTCTTTTAGAGGTAAAAGGTGTCTCTCTAACTTATTCATTCATTTACTTGCTTATGAAAAGATGAGGATGTTTAAATTGAAAAACTCCAGTGAGTAGTCATTGTTTCTCAGTTTCCAGACTCTTTTGGGGAGATGTGTTTCTGACAGATGCACAGTATTGTAATTAACATAAAGGCAATTCAGTCATATGTCATAAACAAGAACTTGATCTAGACCACATAATCATCCTTTCTATCTGTATCCTATGATTTGTCTATGATTTTACCTATTTTCCATGTACATAACAATCTTTTAAACTCATAATTCTTTACATACATACATGGATAGCATGGAAGGTATTCAATAGAAAATGAATATTTTGCAACAAGGCAAAAGAGAGAAAATAGGAAAAAAAACCCAATACAGATAGGTCCTTCTCACATCATTTCACGTACTCAAAGAAGGTGCTCAGGAGAGAGCACAAGGAAAGACATGTAGCATAACAATCTGTGTAGGAAGGAATAGAATAACAATAAAATGTCTGTTAAGAACTGGAGGAGCCTCAGAACTCACAAAGGACACTAAAATGACTGAGTAAGATACTATCCTTTCTTGTTTTATTTCATTTGAAAATAAGGAGTATTTATTACATTGATGAGTCTGCAATATGTTTCTTTGGAGTGATTCACGAGTTGCATTTTGCTGTATGTAGAAAATAAACTTACAGAAAAAATGACCTTCTGCCTAACCTATTTTCCTGTGATATATTTGAGAATAAGATTAGCTGAAACATCATAGGAATCATATCTTAGAAAGTAAACGTGTTTTTTCTCAATACAAAGTGGAGGTATTGCTGGATGGGCTGGGTCAAGGAGACTGAAAGGGTACTATACATCTGACTAAACACAGTGGAGAATCAACATCTGAACGAGACCTTCTTGGCTGTCTTTATAGTTAGTGGAGAGAAAATAGGACAAGGAGAGCAACATTTCTCCCCTCCGAAAATCAGTATCTTCTCTCAAATAACTCAATCACCCTTTTTTTTAAAAAAAAAAAAAATTGATTCAATCATGTACATCAGCTATGTAGACATCTGCAGCTGGTTTAACTACATTTAGAATATAATACATTTTATTTTCTATGTTGAATAATCATTTTTTGCATATGTCTGTATCAAATATATATTTCTCCCATTCCCTTTCTCTCAATCAGCAACATATTATTATAGAATTTCTTGATTTCATCAAAATTTTACAGAAAACTAAAGGTTTCAGAGACATTCTGTTGTATGCTGCTACAATGCTGTTTGTGCTGGGAAAACATACAGTTTGAAAAGTCACTGTTGTCATACTCCCCTTAGTGAAATCCTCAGATGCTCATACTTTATTAAACATCAGAGAATTCACGTGGTGAAGGTAAGGAAGAGAGAAAGAAGAAAAGCTGGAAGCAGGTATTTATTAGCTCTGGTACTCTCTGAACTAATTATTTAAACTTTGTAATTATCTTTGACCAGGGTTTAATGGCAGATTATGTACATATTTTTAAAAGAAGCTGTAAAGCTCATAATTGATACAGAGGGTTCAAAGATCTGATTTCTAAAGACAATGGACCATCTTTTAAATTTGGAAGCAATGACTTCTTGTCAGGATTGCACTGATAACAAGGACTACTTTTTATTATTTATCATTTCTATACATAGAAAACTTAATTCTCCAGAACCACCTACCTGACATGCTTTCACTGTAAAGTGTGGGTTTTGAATGCGAAAGCACAGCAAAGGTCTTTTCACTTAAGAAAGAAAGAAAGAAAAATTCTCAGACACATCATACGATGTTTCCTGGACTCTTAGATGATCTTATTAAAAGGAAATGCAACATGAAATAAAGCCCTTTGTTGTGTGTTCCTGTGTGGAATGCATGTGTGTCTGGCATATGTCACCAGATGAACTACCTTGCTGCCTAACTTGTACCTTAGAGCTTAAAGAACACATTCTATGTGTTACATATTAAAATTAATTGCACCAAAATGAGGATCCAGCTCAGAAACAAGACATTTTTTAAGCCTGTTCAAGGAAAATGCTATAGTCTAAGTTGCAATCAAATCTCTCAGAGGGATTAGGCAGACACCATTTTAATTTATCCACTGCAGAATTCGGTGCCAAGAGCACTACAAAGATGAAAATAAAGAAACCGCCGACTGTGCATTTTTGTTGTTGGAGCTGCTGCGGCAGCAGTCTCAGAAAAAGGAGGGAACTGCTGTGCTACCTCGATCCCACACATACTGAAAGCCCCTAAGAAGCTGGATTCTCACATCCTTTTGCCAAATAACTGGATAGCAGCTGAAATCCACCAAGTGCAGCTTTGTATAAACAAAAGAAGTAAAAAGGAAAGACAGAAAAAATAGCAGATGTTTGGAATAGTGACTGTACTGCAGATTACTCTAGTGTGTGGGGTCTAAAGAATGGAGCTAGCTATTTTTGGAGTGCCTTGCAAGAAGTAAATAATAATGTGGCTGTTGGTAAAGCACTACATGGGGTTCTGTATTTGTAAATGCTTCCTTCTTCTTTGAAGATAGAGATTGATTTTTTACAAATGCAAGGTTAAAGTTCAAATGGCAAAGTGCATTTGGAATCTACCTTTAGGCAGGTCTGCTGAGATAAGCAGACAAAGGTGTCCTTGTTAGGTCCTGGCAGTTGCTAAAAAACTGAGACTCTCAGCCACCATCAGCTGTGATCCAACCCAGGATTTCACAATTTTTGCCTTTCTTAGGTCCTCTGCAAAACAGGTGCAGTCTGCTTGCATTTTACTCAGATGATGTATCACACCAACATGACATTCATTTTGCACTTGCATTATTGATGTAAATCTACAGTAAAGAGCTGGGGCCATGGTCATCAGAGAGGCCAAGAGCATGATAAAAAATATTTTGGGTGATAGTAAGGTATTTGGAAGCTACTGAGACAGCTGGCTCACTAGCTCTCTTTGGACCAGTCTTACTATGTTTAATGAATGGTAAGTCTGTTGTTAAGGCGACACAAAATTGGTTATGCTGCTTATTCAATGCACCACAGTAGCATCTTTCCACATGGGGAAACATACAATTACAACAAAAATGACCATCATTATCAACTTAAATCAGGAAGCACAATTTGCATGCAAATACATTTTCCTATGTCTGTCTGGTTTTGAAGGTGGCATTTAACAAAATACTTGCACATATCTATAACTTAAAGTATGGAGATAATCTCCTTGACTGTGTCTATTAACGTTGCTGTAGCTGTTCACTTGATTGGGTGATCCTCTGGAGATCAGGATTTCTATCTGGTCCCACTGAAGTCAGGAATCTGGTTGTCTGTAAGTTGTTTCTCTCTTAAACAAGTCAACTGAACTTTTGCCAAGGAAATCATAAGGTTTATAGCTACAATTCCATCATTCTGTAAAACTTTTTAGTGATTAGGCAGGAATCAAGTAACTATGGTATATCAATATTTGCATGTGTAATCTATCATTTCCTTCCTACAATATTAGCTAATGTTCCAGAATATTAAATTTCAGTAGTCTTATTGAAACATATTTTCTACAGGATGGTTTTCTTTAAAAAATATTCAGTCACTACTGTATGTTCAGTTCCTGCATCTCACATGGAAATTGTGTAAGATATGTGTGTGTATACCTATTTGCATACACACATATATTTATTTATGTTCATGTATATAAACATAAAAATGTTCTAAATCAAAGAAAAACAACAAAAAAAATTCCCTCAATAATTTAAAAAATGCTGAGAGGTTAAAATGACTTAAATAAAATGAAACTTGCAAAAGTGCAAACAGCTGCCATGAGTGTTCCGCAATAATTCATATATTTTATTGTTCTGTTTTGTTTTTTAGGTAATTAGTTGGTGGCAAAGGAATAATCATATTGCATGAAACATTGTGAATTTAATTTCACAATGAAAGCTGTACACTGTATCTACTGTGAGTTAGAAGGACAAAAAAAATCTGTTAAAGAGCCAGACTCAGAATAAATTTTGTGCCCACAATACACAGTTTTATTTTCTTCAATCAAAATTTGATCTAAATTTTTGTGGTCTCAAAAGCAGCCATGTAAAATCTTTATTTCTGTTTATTTAAATGTTAATTTTAAAACGTTGTCCAGCACTGCTTTGATGAGTGAAATTATCAAGGAATAAACTATCACTTTGAAAGAAATGTATTTCGACAGAACTTATGATCAAGCAATAAACGCCCTTATTGCTTTCGTGGGACTATTCCCCTGAGTATTAAAGTTATGTTCTTGTGAACATTTCCAGGTTCAGACCCTTCATTGTGCTGAAGGAGTGAATAGCATCCTGCTGATGGAAAAGAACTAGAAAAGAAAGAAATAAATCTCTGTTATTTACAAGCAATAATGCAAAGACAAACAAAAAGCACATCCACACACAAGAGAACCACACGAGTCCTAGATGATAACAGTTAAGCTGAATTTTCACATTCCTTTCTTTTCCCATTTGTGGCTTCAACAGTAACTATAGCCTTTCTCTCTTGATGTCACCAGCATTTCAAATAACACCTATCAGCAGGCAGTTCATAGTGAGCTCCACAAAGAAAGTAGTTTCAAAGTTGTGCTAAAACACCACCAGCTTCTAAGGCACATTTATTTTGTTAAGTGGTGATGTATGCTCAGGCGATAAGGATCTCACACCCAGGGAGGCATCTTCAACAAACAGTTGTCATTGTGTTATTTTCTATGGACGGCTTGCTTGTTCAAGTTAAAATGTCATGTCTCTGTAGCTTTTAGGGAGGGCAGGGGGCATGTGTCCGACCAATATCTGCAGTGGGGGGGAAGTTTCATTTGCCTGAATCCTGAGATGCATGCTGTTAACACTTCAAAAAGAGGCCGGTAATTCCTGTGTGTGTGTACTGTGCACACTCTTGAGTAGAGTCAACTCTCAGTCATCTGTCTGTTTGCAGACTTTAGGTGGTTTCCTTAGGCATTTCTCATCTTGGCAGGTGAACAATGGCTTAGGAACTGGTCAGTTGTTTTCTCAACCAAGGGACTATAAGTTTATTCCATTCTTGAATAAAAAGCTAGGCTGTTCCGTTTCTATTTAGTGAGGGGGTGCTATGGTGGTAGCTTCTGTAAGAAGCTGCTAGAATTTGCTCCCCTTTGTTCAGTGGACTCGGCCGGACCTAGGGCCAACCTGCTGCTGGCCAAGGGTGAGCCAATTGGGAGCAGAATGTTCCATGATAACGCCTCTGCGATAACGTATTTAAGAAAGGGAAAAATAGGAAAAAAAAAAAGAGAAGATGTGAACACGTTGAGCCGGGGCAGAGAGGGGGAGGCACGAGCCTTGTGGGCCTTGCAGGCCTCACCCTCTGGACTCCTGCCGGGCGGCTGTCTGGTCCCGACTGGGCCCGGCCTGGCTGTGAGAAGCAGAGAGGGGATGAGAAGAGAACCTGAGAGGCATCTGCCAGCCTGTTGTGAAGAATTTCTTGAGAGGAACGACTGCAGATTACAAGGTCAGTGAAGAAGGAGGGGGAGCAGTAATTCTGCTCCTGGCAGATTCCCCTGCAGCCCGTGGTGCAGCCCATGGTGAGGCCGGCTGTGCCCCTGCAGCCCATGGAGGCCCACGGAGGAGCAGAGATCCACCTGCAGCCCATGGAGGACCCCATGCTGGGGCAGGTGGATGCCTGAAGGAGGCTGTGGCCCACGGTGGGGCAGCCGTTCTGGAGGGACTGCACCCTGTGGAAGAAATGACCCACGCCGGAGCAGTTTCATGAAGGCCTGTAACCTGTGGGTGGGACCCCACACTGGAGCAGGGGAGAAATGTGAAGAGTTCTTCCCTCAACAAGAAAGCAGTGGTATAAAGCAACGTGGGATGAGCCCCCATTCTCTCTTCCCCTCTGTGCCGCTCAGGGGGTAAAAGTGGTAGCGATATATTAAGCCTGCGAAGAGGGAGGGATGGGGGGAGGTTATCTTGTTCTCTTTCTCATTATCCTGCTTTGTTTTTAGTATTAAATGAATAGTTTTCCCCATCTAGAGTCTGTTTTGCCCATAACAGTAACTTTAAGGATCTCTCCCTGTCCTTATCTCAAACCTCGAGCCTTTTTTCTTATATTGCCTCTCCCTATTGTCTCAGAGGGTAGAGAGAGTGAGAGAGAGACTGTGTAGTCTGGTCCCGATTGGGGCTAAACTATGACATAGGCTAGGAAGATGTTCACAAAAGTATTTTCTATCATGTCTGATTCCATTTCTACTCGTAATCACATTTTGGCATTATTTAGTTTTACACATAAATGTAAGCTCTGTTGCAGCAGAGCTGTCACCATTTGCAGGTGCAAAAATGATGTTGGGTCCCAAAATCAGTACTTCTCTTCAGAGATCTTTTGCTCAAATTGGTTGACACAATCAATGTACGTCCAGGATGGTTTACTTCCAGGTAATGGGTAGTCAGTGCAGTGAAATGATCCACCAACAACTCGGTAGCTTATAATAGATCACTAGTTTACAATTTTTGTTATGTAGACTTTCCTGCATAACCTGATTAGATTCATATCAAGAGGAAGGACAATATGGTTGTGGGAGTGCACAGGGGAAAAAAGAAGGATGAATCCATTTTTTCTTTTTTTTTAAAAAAATAACCTTCCTAGTTTAAAAACTCTGGTGACTTATAAAATAGTAGAATCATTTAGGTTGGAAGGGACCTTTAGGAATAATCTAGTCCAACCCCCGTACAATAAGCAGGGACATCTCCAACCAGATCAGGTTGCTCAGAGCCTCATCCACCCTGACCTGGAATGTTTCCAGGGATGGGGCAACTACCACCTCTCTGGGCAACCTGTGCCAGTGCTTCACCAGATTCACAATAAAGAACTTCTTCCTTGTATCTAGTCTGAATCTACACCCTTTTAGTTTAAAGCCGTTACTTCTTGTCCTATCACAGCAGGTCCTACTGAAATGTCTATTCCCATCTTTCTTAAAAGACTTCACAATAAGGTGTCCCCAGAGACTTCTCCAGACTGAGAAACCTCAATTCTCTCAGCCTGTCCTTATAGGAGAGGTGCTCTAGCCCTCTGATCGTATTCGTGGCCTCCTCTGGACTTGCTCCAACAGGTCCATGCCTTTCTTGTCCAGGGGACTCCATAGCTGAAATATAACAAAAGTATTTACATACTTAACAGTACAAACAGGTATCTCCTTGGGTTTTCCAAAGCACTAGAGCACAAATACATTCAAATCGATAGTTACACATGGGAGCATGTTGGAAAGTCTTACTGAAACCTGCTTCTTTTAGAAACCTACACAATTTCCATACCTGCACTGAAATTCCAGAAATTCCAAAACTTGATAGAGCTCTACTGAACCCCACAGAATCAAGATTACTTATTCCTACTCAGAACAAGGTTGCCCCTTTCTTTTACAGATCTATATTTTAAACACAGCTCCCCTTATAGTAATTGTATGAGTAAAAATGCTTGGCTTACATCCCTTCTTTGGCTATTATACAACTCTTCCTATTAAAACAAATAATTGATACATCTAACAGGTTTCAGCAGGGAAGAAAGGAGTAGGTGTTCTCATTAAGAACTCTTGTTTCACAAATAAAGCATTTCTCATTGTCTTTACCCAGTGATATAAATAACCTTTGCCATGGAATTGATGAATATATGTCTTTCATAATATAGTTTAATGTCCTGCTGGTAGTAATCGTTATTATAAAACAAGACAAAACAAAACAAAAACATTTGCAAACAAGAGATCTATTATTAAATGTATATGATCCTTGCACTTTTATGAACAAGAATTTGATTTTTTTTTTTATTGTCCATACATTGTGCAGTAATAGAAGCTCACGTTTTCTTTCTTAAAAAAAAAAAAAACAACAAAAACCGAAAAACTAAAGATTTCTGTCCACATAGTGTTATATCTCCAAATTAAGATATACTGGCTTTTCACTCAGATGTGTCTGCCAAGCAATGCCCCCTCAAAAATCAGAAGCTTCCACAGTCTTCGAGCAGTTGTGTCTTCAAAAGCTGCATGAGTTGCATGTGCTTGAGCGTTTTATTTTATGAAATTTTTTAGTCAGCATACCTAATTTGCACCAAAGTACTGTTCTGGCTAAGATTCCTGGAGGACTCTGATCTACAACTCTGTACTCTAGACAATGCTAGCAGGGTTAGGATTCATCTCTTATCTACTGCAACATTCACACAAGAAATAAGAGGTCTGATTTAAGACTTTTTTTTTTTTCATCTGACTTAATTCAAGCCTATCTCTCTAATCTCTTTAGTGAGTGTGTTTGGGGTGTTTGTTTTTTTTTTTTTTTTTTTTGTTTTTTTTTTTTAGTCATGCTGCACCACAATGCCAAAAAGAAGAGACAGATTTGTTGGGTTAAAGACAAAGCATGTCTAGGCAAAATAAAATTTAGGATACTTGGGTAGAAAGTCCTGGATTCTGATTATTGCATAAAGGTCTATTTCGCTAAATATTAGTTGACTGCTCTTTGCTTGCTAGCTTTGTGTTATATCTAATTTGCTACGCAGAACACAAGAAGAGAATTAGTACCTCAAACTGTCCTCAAGCACCCTCAATCTCTGTAACACTGAGAAGCCTGCATCTCAGTTCTTGAGTACATAGGAAGAGCCAAAAGGAAAAGGCTGAAGATAATGAGGAGTCTGCAGTCTCTTTCCTCATTTTCCATGGTGAGTAGTTAAGGAACACATTGCCTCTTACAACCAGAACTCCTGCCTTGGAAAATTTAGGAACACAAGAAGGAGAAGACACAATTGCCCCATCTTTTATAGAATAACTTCATAGACAAAATCCAGGGACTCGAGTTTTAAACCCAATGATGTGATATAAAAATTGAGCTTAACTAGGCACCTGTTGATTGGGGCAGGATGAGCAGAAAAATGTGGCAAACACTATCTCCCCTAAGTTAGTCAGAGCTGGACTCCATCTGCTCTGTCTCAGCAATATTTGTATTCAAGTCGCTTTGTGCCTCAAAAAGTATAAGTCTCATCATCTTTCCTAATTCCCAGAGTAAAGACAAATTATTTTAGATGGGGTATGGGTAAGACAGGTGTTATCTTCTCATACCTTTGAAGTTTTTTCACTGAGGAGCAGATAATTTTTACATTATAAAATGAGAGAATAATTATTATTCTTAAGTAATATTAGTTTGTAGTTTGAACACTCACCTGGCAGAGTTTAATTTGTAATTCAGAAAGCCTGTAATAGATTAATTATTTCATTTATTTATTTATATAAAGTATTGTTTGCTTTTATCTTGTATATAAATATCTTGTTTTCACTTCTTTCATTTTCATCATTTCTCCTGCCTGTTCAATGACTATTGGAATATGACCCATAGGACTTAGAAGCAGACATATACTAACTTATCTCTACCCAACCTTGCTGCATATGATACTGTTTCTACTTTTGCTGTTCTCTTTTTATTTATGTGACTGAAGAGCTTTTTTGTTATTTGTTTTAATACACTTTGAAAGGCCTAACTCAGCTTGGCTGTTGGCAATTCTTACATTATTCCTACACTTTGTGACCTCCAAGGTGTACCTTTATTTGCTGATCAATCTTTTTTTTCCCCTCAATTTCTCGTAGGCTTTATGCTTACTCTTAATGTCCTTTTCGAGGTGGCTATACATCCAAATACATTTGGAAACCTTTCCTGAAAGTTTTATTCGCACTTGCTTGATGTGCAAGTTTCAGATAACTTTTCACTGCTGACTTAAAGAGTTTGGAGGAATCTGTCACACTGCAAGCCCCTGAACTCTTTGCTTCCATTGACTTCAGTTGCTTGTTCATGTAATTTGTCAGAGTTTTCTCTTCTGAAATTGAGTAACCCAGCTGAAGACCTGCTTTTGTTTATTTTCCATTTAATTCATATTCAATCAATTTATGACTGCTGACTTCAAGGGTATTTCAATATTATTATTATTTTAAGTAAGTGCACAGGATTAGAGGAGTGTTTGGCAGGCTAGTTGAAGCAGGAGCAGTAATTCCAGCTGGGCATCTGGAAATGGTTGTCATGTCCCTTGTGCATGTGGAGATCAACACTGCTTCGTATGTTTGTTAAACGTTTGTATTTGCAGAAATCATTGAAATTATTGTGCAAATGCCACAAAGTCTTGGCATGTAGATGGTATCTATGCATTTATGATATTGAGGGTTGATTATAAATAGATACAGAGAATTATGCTTTTAGGATGATCTGGATCTTCCATTCATTATTTGCAGTTACATTTTATGTGTGCATATTCAATACAGTGGGAATAAATGGGATTTAATGCAAAGTTACATAAGGTAAATGTGCAAGAACTCAGAGGGGTTACAGTCCCTCACCCTGCACTGCATTACATATATATATATGTCTCTGCCTTGTCTTTTTTGTTCAGGGGTTTATATGTTTACCTTACATGGTATAACATTTCTGGTATGTTATAAACAGGGAAGGACTGTAACCTGACGCACTGTGATCTATTATGGTCTTGAGACTGCGTGTCCACGTTGTGTTTCTACTGTCAATGAAGTCTGTGCTAGCTGCCCATTGCACACGCCGCAGGCAGATACAGAGCTCGCGTTTGGTGGACCTTACATCCATCCACCTTGCAAGTGGTGAGCATCAGACGGCGTTCTGCTCTATGACTTTGGCTTTGGTTGCATTGAGAGGGAAACAATTTTATCTACACCAGCTGGGCACTAGCTTTTGGTTCCATAAGAATCTCTGTCTAGATGCAAGGGAAATTCACATTTAAAAAAATCTCTGCTTTGCACTAAATCCCTAACGTAGTCATACTCGGTGAGTTTGCCTTCCCAGTCAAATTCTCCAGTAAGGTGGGATTCATCTAGCTACTGATGTTTTCATTGCACCTATATACAGCTGAGATAAACATCTGAAATTCCTGTTACAGTCTGTGGAAGGACTGAAGTGTTTTTAAAGGGCATCATGCACCTTGTCCTAAAAGAGGTATTTAACAGAAGCCTGGTGAATAATGCTCAAATAGTCTATTTCTTTTGCCTGTGAAAAGAACCTAGAATGGCAGGTTATGATGGTGATGTCTACTTTGTACACATCTGAAATTAGATGCCATGAGCCTTTCTCTTCACTTTTGCCTTCTTTTTTTTTTTTTTTATCTTACTTGTATCCTCAGTTTCCTGCCACATTCATGTCCACTTGCATCTCTTGCTGTTAGAAATATTCTAAGTTAATTTAAGTAGCTATTTGAACATAACACATGCCCTGAAACTTCTGCAGCAAGTGATTTTACCAGTGACCTTTGCTGTTGTCTTACTCATTGCTATTTCAGTACCATTACCACTTTTTCTTTCTTGTCCGTGCTTTTAAAAGCAGAAGAATACCAATAAAGAGAATTCCTCATACAGAGATCCATAAAAAACAAACCAACAAAGCCCCTAAAAGAGCAACAGAAAAACCCCAAACCTTTCTTTTATCAGTCTTTGTTGATTACTTTAAGTCCTGCTAGCTTGATTTTCTAAGACTCCTGTTCAAGTTCAGCCTGTTTTTAAGCTTATGGATAAACTGTCCGTAAGCTGGTTGAGAAGTTGGGCTCACCTTGAAATTGCAAAGCTGCTGTCTACTGACTGCATGCTGCCCCAGACAGAGCTTTGTAAGCCAAAACTCCAAAGCAGATAGACTGCCCAGCCACAGACAGAAAGGAACATTCAGTTACCTGCAAGGCAAAAAGGATTTATTATTTTCTCACTAAGGAATTGGATGAAGGTTTAATTTTTGGTCCCTGTTGGCATTTGAATGCAGTTTTACTCTTCAAGAAGCCTATGCAGCCTCAGGTCTGTTCCTGTGTCACCTTGCATACTGTTAAATTTTTACATTTTTATGGCAATAAGTCAGACCACAAGCGAATTTTCACCACCTTTAGGATGCTTGAAAAATGAGAAAACTTCTAAGAAATTGGAATGAAGGAGTCTTCCAAATTGCACTCTTTTTTTTCATACTGCAGATCATTTCTCTTCAAATCTTGTTCAGTTGGAAAACATTTGCAGGGAGCTGAGAACAAAATTGTATATCACAGAAATCAGCTTTAAGTGTGGAGCTATTTTGGGGTGCCATCTCCCAGTTCCTTCTGCTTCACCTGCCCAGGGAAAAGAAGCAAAACAATATTAATCGATCCCAAAGCAATCAAGGGATCAGTCAAGCACTGGTGGAATAGAGAAGACGCTGTAACACTGGTAGTTCAACAGACCTGCCCTAAAGTAATCTGTCAGTAAAGAGGCATTAGTTTAAAAAGTAGTAAATTCTATTATCCCAACAAATCGGAGGGAGGGGAGGAAGTTTGACAGAAAATGCAAAAGTGAAATTGAAAGACTAGAACAAACAAACAAATGAACAAACAAAAAAGATAAATAATTAGACTAAATGAATATATTGGGTAGTGTTTTTAATTTGGAAAGCTTGTCTATTCTTTGTCATCTTTATGAAAATTCATGCATGATAGGAATATAAAAAATGCTCTTGGTGGGCCAAAATAAGATTTCTATTTTTTTTCAGGTCACTCTTAGCCTCATGCATCATCACATCTTCATTAACATTTTAACTTCAGTGACACAGTATGGATATTTACCACTGAATCAACAGAGAACTGAACTTTCTCTTTCCTTCTTTTCTGATTACTTCTCAAACATTTTGTTCCTTTTGTTTTATGAGTGCGTTTGTGTTTTTCTTTGCTTTTCACCTGACTCTGAGATCTACTGTACTGCACAGTTATCAGCGTGATGAGAGGAGACAGCCTGTCTAGCTCTGCCCACTTTTCAAAAGACTGGTAAAGAAGAGGGGCCTGACTAGATAAGCCAGATGACATCCCAGACCTGGGAAGGGAGCCAGGGTCCAGAGCAACATCTGCTGCAGCCAGGCTGCCAGCCCAAAGCATCCATCCGTGACTGACCAGTTGCCTTGCATCCTGAGAACATCAACAAGCACTTTATTTCCCCTACCTTCACTATCCCCTCATTTTTTCCCCACTGCTGTCTAGTGTTTTGACAAAGGCAAGGGAAATGACCACAGTTCACAACTCAAAATTAAATCTGAAAACCAACCCTTTCCTCTTTGCCAGAAAGAGTACTTGACAAAATAAGAGACTGTAGTGCTATCCTCTGTAATGCTATCCTTAAATTCTAAATAGAGGAATCTGTTCCATTTTGAGCGCCTACATTTTTCATATCCACTGAATCTTGGTATAAGATGTGTTTTCATTTTTTGTATGTTTGTGGTTAATTCATCCTATTCAGGGACAGATGTAGCGTGGATTGAAATAAGGAGGTTGTCTCAATATGGCTTTGAAAACAGTGTTGCACCATAGGGGTACCATTTGCTGTATTAAGCAGAACCAGTATAGGCGATCTAAAGCCTCGTTTTCCAACTGGTAAGTAAACACTTGCTATTCAGACTTTATCTAAAAATCGGGATGAATTTTTTAACATATTTTCCATCAACTGAAATCCGTAAGTCATGCTTGACTGTTTCTGTGACAGAAGCATCTTAAGATATTTTTCTGTCTTGAGCTAATTTATTCTGTCTAAACTAGAAAAATATAAGAAGCAATCGCAAACTTCTCTCCTCTGTCATTTGTTCTCATGACAAAAATGCATAAATTGGGTTTAACCCTGGAGGAATGCATACGAGAATACGTGGGCAAAAAAAAAAGGAAGAAGGGATGTGAGTAGAGGTGGAATAACTTAGTTATAACTTTGATCCACTGAGGATTTCCCTATATAACAACAGATTTGTTCTGGAATCCTGCTCCTTAAATGTGCATTTTATTTAAGCGTGGATCCATGCTGGGAGGACACATGGGTGTGACTGTCCCCCTCCCTGCTCAGTTTTTTGCAAGGAGAAGGAGAAGTCATGAATGAAGCCACGTTTTTCTTCAGTGTGGACAGGCAGGGGAACAGGACTGTGGGACAAACCACAAAGAGTGCTTGTACCATCATGTGGATTCAGCACTACCTTCCGGTCCGGCTGCCTGCCATGATAGGAAGGATCAGGGAGGGAGAACTGTCACTTAAATACAATCTCAGTCAGGAGGCATCTTGTAGAGAGCCCAGGTAAGACATGGATCCATTCCTGATTGTACTTGGAAGCTTGATCCAAGATGCCCTGAAGCCAATATAAATACAGAAATTGTTTTCAGGGGGTGCTTGAAGCAACATGAACTTGCCACACTGAAATAAATGGGATTGAATCAGTTAGAGGAACTTGAGGGGTTAGAGTAGGGACTCCTAAGGGCCTGAAAAGTATTAAGAATAATCAAAAAGGAGAGGACAGGAAGGCAGGAGCTGGGTGGCAGATGTTTGCTTGCTCTGAAGAAAAAAAGTAGCAATTACAAAAATCGATAGTAAGCCTTATTAAAGGTGAGCTAGGTGCTTTCACTCTGAGGTTTTGTTTGGTTGCATTAGTCTTAGGTATCTCTCAGGTCAGGTGTTTCAGACCCTGCATCTCCAGAGATGCCCTTCTTATATTCACTTCAGAAATTTGCCACTGTTTCAAATGTACTTCCTAGTTCTGAGTTGGGGGTGAGAAAGTCAGAAGAGAGGGAAAGAAAAGTGGTAGAAAAGGGCAAGTAAAGAAAGGAGAGAGAGAAGAGAAATAGATCAAAGATGAAAAGGAAGAAGAGAGGCAGGGAAGGAGGTAGGGAGGGAAGAAAGAGAGGAAAGGGAGGAAGGCAAGGATCTCCTTGCTCCATGGCAGTGTATGTCTCCTTATTTTCGATTTTCAGATTCATTCAATTTATCTCCTGGACCATGTGCTCCTGAACAACTTGTACAATTTCCCTAAGGTGAAAGCCTCCTCTAAGACAGCTGCAGTGAATATTATCCCAGGGTCTCAAAAATGCCAATAAAAGAACAAATAATATTTGTTCGTAATAGTGTTCAGTGCAAACCATGACTGATTAGTGTTATGTGTGACATCAACAGAGACAGTAATCAAGGTTACTTTAGCATTGATTTTTTACAGAGGTGAAGCCTTTTTGATGTATTACTCCATCAACACCTTCAGAGCCAAACTTTGCACATGAAATTAATTCCAATTAATTAGAACATTTGTAGATAGTGCTGGGCTCTTTTATGTTGCAAAATAAATATTAATTCAGTGGCATTTTTTTCACCTTGTGAGGCTTGTGTGGCTAGGAAGGGAAAAAGAACCCTATTGATCCATGCGCTGAAATACGCTAGAAAGTTTCAGCATCCGAAGTGATCTGAGAGGCTGCTTGCCTGGAATCAGCTCAAGGCGTAACAGAGAAATTCAGGAAACTGGACTCAAATTATATTGACTTACTGGTACACATGGTTGTGGAAAAAGTATAATTTCCAATATATGAAAGGGGGTAAAGTTACTCATGAGCTTTTCACAAAATATACATAAAACCGTGCACTGTGACACGGCCCTACAGGGAAGATGTCCCCTGAGGATGCTGATTCAGAAGTATCTTTGCAATTCAAAGACATATTTGTTTAGGAATTTCTTCTACTGTTTGTTAGTGATTTTTTTACTAGTCAGTGTGATGAGTGAAGTCCTGTGACTTATGTTGGGCCGTCTTAAACTAATTTCCTCTGGAAAGGGAAGAAGCCATGTGCAACACCACTACCCCTTCAGAAATTCACCCCAAATCCTATTTGGTTGTGTGCATTTCCTTCTGATTCCCAGAAGAACGTGGTATGGGACTGGGAGGAAAGATGAACAAGGCAGAGAGGGTTCCTGCTATTTGCTACTTTAGACGTTTAATACCCAATCCTCCCCTGATGGTGCATGCCTCTTCATACTGAGTATATAGGGAAATTTGACCATGAATTTCTACGAGGGTCTCAGCTTACTCAGAGTCTTGAACCCACTACATTCAGTCAATATAAAGCCTAGACTTACCTCCAGATACAATCTCCCATCTTGATTACTTAGGTGTGAAGAGGGTGCAAGAAAACCACATAGTTTTTTTTCAGCGTGCATTGCAGATCAGAAACACGTGGCTATAGTCAGTCTCATTTTCCATGGAGTCAAAAAAAATCCAATATAAAACTCAAACTAATGGTTAAAAACATTCAGCTTTAAACATCAAATAAGTTGTCAAAATTCTGCCTCGGAAAAGTAAAAATAAAGAGTCTCTAACTTGATTAGGCTCTTTGGAACCTCATCAAAGGATAAATAAATGAGTGCTTGCATTGTTACAGTAATGCTTGGATGGCCATTTCCTCACCAAATTTAGTCATCACACAGCATTATCCCAGAAACAAGAAATCCTTTTCTACAGCCCATTATTCTTTTAAAAGAAGAATTTGAGACCATTCTATGCTCACGTCCCAGCTTATGCTATCTGAGTGGCACCAGAGAGGTGAGTCCGTGAAATTCTGGTCCCATCCTGAGAGGGAAACGCAGAAAGACAAAGTCAAGTAGAATAGCAGGCTGCAAGAGACGGTGACTTCAGTGAGTCCGTGCTTCCTCCTAAATCAAGAGAGGAAAATCAGCTGGGGAGCAGATTCCCAGTGACTTCAGTGAGCACAGGAGCCTGGTGGCTGAGGCCCCTGCTGCTGTGTGGTGACAGCTGTGGCAGGGGCTCTGCAGGAGCATGTGCTGCCGCAGGCATATAGTCAGCACTGTTAGCATTAGCCTGAAGCAGCAGGAACTCCTGCTGGGTTATCTGTCCCTGTATGCCAAGGATCATCGTGATGGGAGGGATCTCAGCAGCTCCAAACTCCAATTCAGTACCTCTGTCTTATCCTTTATGGGGTCCTGGATAAAGATGAAGGGTAAAGCAGCCTGGAAGCAACTCTAACATGCATTGATCTTCAGAAAATAAACTACATTTCTTATTGTCAGCCGGCTTCCTTAATTGCTAGGTTGAGCCAACAGGTTTAGTTGGAGAGGGAAAGAAACAACCTGGTCTATACAAGCTACTCATTCCTGAACATCCAATGAATCTTCCATGGAGAACTTGGATTTGGATTTCTGTCCTTTGCCATTAAATAGCACAACAGGAATGGAGCTTATTCTGTAAACCATTGGAAACTACAGTGGAGTCATACTAATAGAGAGTGAAAGTTAATCTGGATAGGTAGAGAGATGATGGATAGTCTGTCTGTCCACCTGTTTGTACAGATGACTGAATTCTTCTGGTAAAAGATTCTGAGTCTGGTTATAGTTCATGTGATATCTAAATCAATGAGGATGAGTACATAGCAAATTAGTTACTGCTGATAATAAGGACTATTGAAAGACAGAGATAGATGGTCTGAATTTCCTTAGTATTACAGCAGTTTTATATTTTAGACCTCTTGTTGCTTTACCTCTGATTCATAGTTTTGTAAACAAGAGGAGAAACACAGTCTATGCATACATACAGCATTAGTATTTTGAATGTATCCATGTCTTTGGATTTGCATGTGAATATGAAATAATTCTATGCAAGCATGGGAAGGGATTTAATTGTTTTCTCAAACAATGTATCCTTATCTTTCTGGAAGCTGTTCAGACCATCAAAGAGTTGTTGCTGATGAACTCACTAATTAGTTTCCAATACTTAACCTTGTATTTCACTTCATTACTGGTGCTCTGTTCCCTCCAGTTTTACATTTGGTATCAGAAAGTTCATTTAGAATCCAGTCAATCTTCCAACGCCAGCTCTGCACTTTAAATTTTTCATTCAGTAAGGACACAATGGGAATAATGTTTGTATCTGTCAAGGAGATGCATGAAAACTTTTGAGTTGCATTGTCTACAGGAAAAAAAAAACAAAACAACAATAACAACAACACCACCACCACCACAACCAAAAAAAAAACAAAACCCAGGAAGACAGGATGCAAAAAAAAAAGAATAGAACAGAATTAAGTCACCAAGGACTGACTGGCTATTATGGCAAAATAAGTTATGGGCAGCCAACAGGTTTATAAAAGCAGAAAGCTGAAGTCTTTAGATTAAGATTTTTTTTTTTTTAATGACAACTTCAAATAATTGCTCTTGTTATATTTTATTTCCTTTAATGCTTCATTGCTTGCATTATCATCTTACGTGCTAGGAGATAAATATCTTCAGGAAAGAGGGAAGTGGCAATTCATTGTTTAAATGATAACACTGCATCTGATGATGTGCCCATGCACGAGGTGTGGGACATCTGGGTCTCCTTCTGTATGGAGGATGGCTTGAGGGCTTCTATCCTCCTTTGTAAAAAGGAATGGTGTTGAGGAAGTGGAAACATGCTTCATGATCGTCAGTCCTCTACTGTCTAGTTTGTGTAACTTCACTCTGTGAAACAAATTCACATAAGACATAGGGTCTAAAATCACACAAGGAGGATAATTAATCAACAGAGCAGCTTAAGGTTCTGGTAGATTCTCATTCAGTAGAGATCTTCAAGTGAAGATTAGCTGTTTTCTGTTTTGTCTACAGAAAGACATGCTCTTGGACTTGGAACAGGATCAAAGTCAGGACATTCCCCTAGCCAGCATTATTACAGAGATTACAATATACCTCGTTGGTCTTACATTTTATGAATTCTTATTTTTGCAGTGTGCATTAGTGCATTCTAGCTCTTCATATACATGGTTTACCAGGATTATTGTTGTCAGTGACATTAAACCTTCTAATACGAACAGTACATTTGGTACAAACAGGCTCTGTCTCTACAGGGTGGCCTGGGAACACTTCTGGGCTCTGGGTAAGGATGTACAGCTTGCCTGTGTTTTTCCTCTCAGTTGGAACAAGACCTAAATTTGTACTAGTGCTTTCACTCTCTTCCTTCCCTTCTGTGCACTGATTTTCAGAGAAGAAAAAGAGGCAATCCAGCAAGACTGAAATCATGGTGGGTCTGGCCAGCTTCCCTGTCTGGATGATTTGGGAAATCCAGACCTAGAGGCATAACACTGGTAGGTCATTTTAGTTTGGACTCCATTCAACTATAATATATTTTTCTGTCTTGAATATGTGTCCATCACCCTGTTTGGCTGTCTTTAGGCTCATCCATTATTTTCTCTTCCAGGAGACAGAGAAAGTCCCAGACTTCCCAGATCTGACTGGGTAGGGTTTGATGCCAATATGTAAGTAATGCCACAAAAGCATTACTAGTATACCATGATGCCTAGATAATTGGGCAGGTGACTTGGAAGGAATAGAAGAGGGATGCATCCTTATGAATCTGAGCAACAGCCTGAAGAAATAACGAAAAGAATCCTACTGACTTTTGTATTGAATGAGACAGTTTAGGTACAGTCAGCATGTTTCCACTAAAAAAAATTTAATATATCAATAAGAGATTGTTGTGACATCAAGAATCCCTGTTGGGTCCATTCTTATACTTGAGAAAAATGTACCATCATCATCTTAATGACTCCCTAGGCAGTTCCTCTGGGGATTTTTCACAATTTACTAGAACCACTCATTGGACAAGACTTCCTTTGGGACTTGTTGATACTTTCCTGCTTTCAGGAAATTTTGCAGTGGAATTTATTCCATCTTTTCAACCCCACACACAGTATTTCAATTGTTTAAATTGTATGTCTCAATATTTGTATGTTCTGAGAAAAGAGGCATCTTGTGACTGAATTCATGACATACCAACTCATGAATTTGATACCTTGCATGGTACATGTTTACTGCCTAGCAGGGATCATGAAAGATTCCACTTCAGCCCAGATATCCTAACATCTTGTTGGATTTAGTGGAGAGGAGGCATGAACTACTCTTAATGAATAGAAATAATTTCCTACTGGGACAGGAATGATGGCTGATTTAATCAGTGGTACCTAGGATATTCCCTTCATCTACTGGATAAGAAGATAAAGTTCCTTTTGACTTTCATAGCGAGTATGAAGTCACATATGTTCTAGGAGAACAAAAAAAAATGTTGATGAAATACCTATTTTCATTTTGTTCATTTTTGCCTTTAATTTTTACATTTTAAAATGGATCAGAATAGAAAATTATTTATTCTATCTTCCAATTATTAGAATTTTAGAGCTTGCCTTAACCAAGCTTGGAGGGCTTGAACATCACCTTTGCCAGTCTCAAAATCCTCAAGAAAAGAAATCCTGTTAGAGCCATAAAACTTGGGGCAAGACCAGACACAGCTGTTACCGAGGATAAAAAAAAAAAGTCTCCAATCAGGAAAAAATTAAAGAAATATTCTTTTGTCTTCACTTTTTTGAGCATTCAGATTTTATCTTTATTGGCATGAATGCAAAAGCATATTATAAACTTGGAAGCCTAAAATTGCACAAAGTTAATTTCAAATTGCATATTCATTTAGAATAATCTGAATTTGCAAATCATGCTGTATTAGTAACTCCCATAGTTTACAAAAGGGAATGATATGGCAGGAGGGATGTAATTATCCAAAGCAAACAACCAAATGAACAAGCACACATACAAAGTAAAAACAAATTACCATGGACTCTGCAAGATCCTTATATAGGAAAACAAGTTTCACAAAAATAAAGAAATACAAATGCCAAGCATTTGAAATAATAAACAGAAAGAAGCCAAACTCAGCAAATTAGTTATTTGAAATTAGATAAATTTAATTTTACTGGTTTATAGTTTCCCATCACATGCTGTCCATAGTCATCAGCTATAACTATTTCTTGGTGCCTAATGAACCACTGCTGTCCATGAATCACAGCGTTACTAATACTGACGTAACTTAGCCATTTCTTTCCCAGTCAAAGATTTAATATTTTGCATTTTGGGGAGATACTTGTTTAACTTTAAAACTATTCAGGGATAATAATTAAAGAGATCTTATTCCAATGCTTAACTGTGTTTGGAACAGGTTGCCTAGGAAGGTTTTATAATTGCTATTATAACAAAGCAACTTCTTAGGTGCTATGAATATATAAGTTAACAAGAAAAATGTGTGTTATGGCTCTAATAGGATTTCTTTTGTTGAGGATTTTGAGACTGGCAAAGGTGATGTTCATATGTGTTATCATATGAAAGACTATGATAGCTGTAATCATAGTCTTTCATTGCTATATACATATATATATATATATAGGAATACTCGATTTACCTAGTTGTGCAGTACACATCATCTAGTTAGCTCGAGATTTATGAGTTCCCTGTCACAGTGCTCACTAGGGAAAAGGAAGAGAAGCCCCTTTTGGTTTAGATAGTATGTATGCTACTTAGTATATTGATAAATGGTTTATAAGAGTGTCTTAAGAGTGAAAGAATTTTAGATTATACCTAAAAATTCCCCAGTCAGGAGTGGCAGCCTTGAAGCTGCCTCTGAGGAACTGTAGGAAGATCTCGGAGTGCTTGCTGGACAGGCCACCAATTGACAGATAAAATTCAGTAGTAATTAGTGCTCATGGGTAGGACCAGACACCCAGGGTCAGGTATGCACAAGCACTCGGGCACGTCATTCCCACAGACCCGAAAGATTGTTATATCATCAAATCCTTTGAGAACCCAGGCCAAAGTAAATTGCCCAAGGTCACACAGAAAGCCTGTGGCAAAGTGAGAGACTCAACCCAGTTCTGCTGAGCCTCCTGCAACAACTTTAAGCATAAGGCCACCCTTTTTGTCCTTCAGCACGCCTAAGATTGGGGCCCTTTTGCAATTTGTAGACACCAATAAAATTCCATGACATGCAGCATTAAAGAAAATCTGCTTCTGTTTATCCTCACTCCAAATAAAGTAAAATATCTTCCAGAGCTTTATTCTTGCTGGCAGGGTTCTCCCAAAACCCTCTCAGCTGCACATTTCAGACTCGGTATTTAATACTAGTGATGCAGTTGCATTTCCATAATTCAGCTGTTCAATCAAGGTCCTCCACCTTTTTAAATGTGTAAGTCATAAATATGAAAAAAAAAAATACTATGTGCAATCTCTGCTGACTGAATTAAAAGTCTTAAAGAAACTTTCCATGCTATGAGGACTGTGAAGGATTTGGCAGAAACGGTGCTAACAATTAAAGCAGCCAGAGACAGATTAAATTTGCTGATGACAGCTCATTTCTGAGATGGTTACAGCAAAAGTCTGATAAAAGCTTATCTTAAATTCACAGTTTTGATGAGGCTTCTGCTTGTACCAGAAGAAAATGAAACACTTTAAATAGCATGTGATCCTAGGGAAAGGTCTGCTTGGTATTGTAGAGCAGAGCTAGGCATTCCTGCTGCAGTTAAGATTGTGAAGTATTATAACCCGTTGTTTTCACAGCAGGAAAAATAAGTCTAAACCATGTCTTGTAAGTAAAACCAACGACAATTTCAATCTCCATGTTTAAAAAAAAGAAAAAAAAAGAAAAAAAAAAAGAATGGAGGGGGGATATTTGAACCAACAGAAAAATAAATTCTTTTTATTTGTACATTTAATGGGAGGAAGAATCAGCCCTCTCAGTGTATCATGAATTCCTTGAAGTCAGATATAATAACCTATTGAGGGGAACAGCCCTGGTACCTCTCCGGTGTAAAGCACACCTGCACACATGGAGCATTTCGGGAGAACCAGCTGAGCCCTGAAGACTACACTCAGTTTGTCTTAACTCGTGTAGGTCTATGCGATTCCTGCCCGGAGCCCTGTATGAGCAGCTCTGCAGCTCTCTGTAAGAGTTCGCACTGGAAAGGTTAGTAGAAAAATGAAAATGCTGTCTCTAGTCCCCTAGGCTGAGCATAAATACGAGATTTTAATCAACTCCATTTGTTTCTTACTCTGCTTTTCATGGGTAAAATGCTAGTACGGCGTACAGCAGAATCATTTCACAGAAAAAAGCCAGAAATAGGTAGACAGATGTTATTCCAGGCAGTAATCAAGACCATGGAGACAATAAATGAAACAGAGCTAACTAAACACGAACTGATGAAGAAAAACACTTTTGCGCACATGGTACAAACAGACAGTGGGATTCATTGTCATAGGACCAAGGATTTAGGCACAGTTCTTAAAGTTATTAGATACTTAAATGGCCAGCATATTCTCTAGAGGATATTTAAAGGACTTTCAGGAAAATATTAAATGTCTCTGACAGAAATTAGTAGGAAGGATATCAAAGAGGTTTTTTTTTCAAGTCTGAGCAATGTCTAACTTAGAGCCAATAGGGAGAGAACATTTATGGAAAAAAACCCACTCAGCTTCATCCACAAATGGCTTTTTTGTACGTTTCTCTGCACGGCCTGTTTTAACTCCTGTCAGATTAATCCTCTTTCTGATCCAGGAAGACACAGCTTGTGCTTGTTAAATTCTGCCCAAAAGGATTTAAGAAAAAGGGGGAAGGGAGGAGAAGGAGAAGAAGTAGAAGAAGAACAAGAAGAAGAAGAAGAAGATGAGGAAGCAATAAACTTTTTGAACTGAAAATGCAAAGTTGGTTAAAGCTGTAGCATACAGACTCATCACTGTCCTGTACTGCATTTTATATATTAGATTACTCACACAGGGATTTAACTAGGAACATATCTTTTATTAAAATCATATAAATAAAAACATGTCCTTCTGCCCTCTAGCATGTTTACAGATGCGTTTATTTATTTTACAATATTCTATTTAATTAAAGATCTGCTGTTAGAGGAATAAAACTTTCTCAGATGCTTATACCTCCAAGATAAAGCCGGGCAGGTTTGCAGTGGCACAACCGACAACTAAACCCACAGCTGGCACACGTGATTTGTGCAGAAGTTAACAGTTGCACGGTTGTCTTATCAACTAAATGGGGGACTTAGAAAGTCAGCATTCAGTAAATTTGAATATCTCCCTGGCTGTATCTCAGCTTGGGAAACATTTACTTTTATTCAGAGCAACCCAGGCAGAAATGCAAGAGGAAAATTGAAATGCGGATGTGAACCTTGGCTCATTTGGCCCTCCAGAGAAAACATGAGGAGGAAAATTTGAATGAGCCAAACTTTGTCAGAGCGCCTGATGTACAGCTTTTTTTGGCTTTACTCTAGGACTGCCTTTGATTCATGAGTTAACCTGTCTATGGTAGAGCTTTCATCCACATCCTAGTGGCCATTCACTGCTCTGCAATTCTGATACCTCTGCATCAGCGTTTCATGTGAGATTGCTCCAGACAAGGAGTGCACATACTTTTCCAACATACAAAATGTGCCAAAATTTTCTATGACGTTATTTTGAACAACTGACCAGTTCTGACTTACCTGTAGATGAAACTTGATTTCCCCCTGAAACATTGTGTTTAGATTTTTCAAATTATAAAGATATTTTTGTTGTAATTGCCTGTAGGTTTCAGATTTCTATTTGGAGCTGGTACATTTCAGGTGACTTTGAAATCAAGGGGTTTTTTTGGGACATTTTTTGGTTACAAAAAACGAATATGGGGATTTAGTCTTCCGTGTAACAGACCTCTTACTATATATATAGGCACTATTAAAAAAATATATATTTTGTTCATAATTCTTCTATGAACTGTAATTCTGCTTTGAAATTCTACATAATCTTTCTATAAAGTAATATCAAGACTACAATTCAAACACTAGAAAAGTAGAAAATAAGATGAATGTTCCCTGTTTAACTCTAGTCAAAGGCCTTATTGCACAGTCAATATTGTATAATGTTTAATTACATTATGGGTTTTTTTTTTTCTTCAGAATTCTGTGGGAAGCATGGGGAAACAATTGAGCTTTCTCCAATTTTTATTTCCAAAATTAAGTAAATGATACATTTCTGAAAATTTCATGGAAAAAAAATGTAAGAAACAGGAAATTCATTAGTCTAATTAAAAAATCAGGCTAAAACAGGTTTATAAAATTTTAAAACCAACAAAAAATATAATTTAATCTTTTAATATACAGTTATCTATTCAATTATAATTATAAGGTTACATTAAAATGTTACAATATATATGCTGAAAAACATGGCAAGGCTTCTTCAGGTAATTTTCCAGAGAAACATAAAGTGCTAGTTTAGTTTTCCCTATATATTTTCTATTGTGCATCAGAAAATCAGAAAAAAAAAAATTATATTTACAAGCAGGATTTGTTTTCAGAAAAGTTCAGATAGGGATTAATTTACTCTTTTACTTTATTTAACTTCTGTTTTCCTTTTTTTTTTAACTAGGAAAAGGAAACAAAAAAGAAAAGAGAAAACAAAATTATAAACTGAAATTTCTGACAAGTTCATTTGTACTTCACAAAAAAAACCCCAAAACAACAAAAAATAATGGCATTGTATCTCAGAATGTGACATTATCTGTTCATTTTACTACTCCTATACATGAATACATGTGAACAGAAATATGTAAAGGCAGAGTAGATATACTTACAACAGAAAAATGCCATACTCATTACACGATGGGCATGCTCCTCTCATTGTAGTTCCTTTGTGCATCAGCAATAGCCTGTTTTTATAAGCAGGGTAGTCAGGCAAATCCATATATCTGTAAACAAATGCAAGAACGTAATATTTTAAAAAATCAACTGACTTTGTTACATCACAAGATTTTCAGAATCTCTGTTACTTATGAATGGACAAACAGCAGCTCAACAGCCAAGTGATCACACAAATACATATAAATGAAATAACAGTAGTCAGTGTTAGCTGCTGAAATAAATGTTTGCATCAGGTTGCTGACAGGCAAGTGCTATAAAAAATAAATAACAGCTAAAATTTTATTTTCCACTTAAGATTTCAATTTAGGGATTGTTACCACAGTAGATTCAGTAGTGTTAATAACATCACAAAAATTTACAGTTGAATTTTACCCTCTCTGTATGACAGCATGCTTAGATAGTCTTCTTGCTAATGATGATGAATTAGTATGATAGCAGTGGAAGTTTACTGACACCAAGGTGAAACAAAAAAGAAAGATAAAGCCTTCTGAAAGGTCCAGCTCTTGTCAAACTCATTAGAAGTATTCTCTTTACCTACTTCTATGCAACATAATGCAAACAAAAAGATTTCATTATGAAATTTTTAATTAAAATATAATTTTCCTTTTATTTTTTCTTCCTGAAACAGTCATATGGACAGGACATCTACATCTTATATATTTTAACATCACTACTGTCTCTTTGAAATACACATATATTTCCTGTCTTTTTTATGCTTTGCAAAAATTATTGATAAGTACATTTACTTCAACTTGGTTGAAGTATGCAATTACAACAAAAAAACTTGGTCTGTTTTATCAGACCAAAAAATAGATTTGTTAAAAAAAATACTTACAAAATATTATTTGATGTTGTTTTGTTTTTAAAACAGTATATTTACATTTAAGCTAAAGCAGCTAGGATTGTACTTTTTTTCCCCAGTTTCCCAAATTTTATATTTAGTTTTCCCTTTTTAAAATGTTCACTTTACTTCATTCTCTTTTTAAACCTGTTTGTCTTTTACATTTTAATACTTTATCAATTTCTAATTACTTTCCAATTTTAAAAGGGAAAATATAAAGAAACACAAGGATTTTGTCACTTCATTACTTTCTGGACAAAGAAAAGATTTTGAACAATTAAAGGTATCAAGACACTCTATTTCAGATTGGTTTTTCTGTTTATCATTTTCTTGATACTGAAGAAATTAAAAAAATTTAGAAGTAGCAAAGTCAAGGAAAATATACAGAAAATCACAAAATATGAACAAGTTGCAACTTTATTTTTTAAATACATTGTATTTAAAAAGATCTAATAGGAAGAAAAACATGACTAATTGTCTTTTTTTTTTTTTTCCTTTCTGTTAAGCATAAAACAAAAATAAGCACTTGTTTTAAAAAGAAACATAAAAATGTTCCCGCACGACATCCTTCTCTCTAAACCATGGCTTTGATGGATGGATCACTCGGTGGGTAAGGAGTTGGCTGGATGGCCGCACTCAGAGAGTGGTGGTCAATGGCTCAATGTCCAAGTGGAAACCGGTCACAAGTGGTGTCCCTCAGGGGTCCGTGTTGGGCCTGGCCCTGTTCAACGTCTTTGTCGGCAACATGGGCAGTGGGATAGAGTGCACCCTCAGCAAGTTCGCTGATGACACCAAGCTGTGTGGTGCCGTTGACATGCTGCAAGGGAGGGATGCCATCCAGAGGGACCTTGACAGGCTGGAGAGGTGGGCCCATGCCAACCTCATGAAGTTCAACCAGGCCAAGTGCAAGGTCCTGCAAGGCCAGCCGCATCCTGGGCTGCATCAAGAGGAGCATGGCCAGCAGGTCGAGGGAGGTGATTCTGCCCTTCTACTCTACCCTGGTGAGACCCCACCTGGAGTACTGTGTCCAGTTCTGGAGCCCCCAACATAAGAAGGACATGGACCAGTTAGAGAAAGTCCAGAGGAGGGCCACGAAGATGATAAGAGGGCTGGAGCACCTCTCCTATGAGGACAGGCTGGGAGAGTTGGGGCTGTTCAGCCTGGAGAAGAGGAGGCTCCGGGGAGACCTGATAGCAGTCTTCCAGTACTTCAAGGGGGCCTACAAGAAAGATGGGGAGAGGCTGTTCAGTAGGGCCTGTTGTGATAGGACGAGGGGTAATGGTTTTAAAATAGAGGAAGGTAGATTTAGATTGGTTATTAGGAAAAAATTTTTTACAATGCGAGTTGTAGAACACTGTCCCAGGTTGCCCAGAGAGGTGGTGGATGCCCCATCCCTGGAAATGTTCAAGGCCAGGTTGGATGAGGCTGTGAGCAACCTGATCTAGCTGGGGATGTCCCTGCTCCTTGCAGGGGGGTTGGACTAGATGACCTTTGAAGGTCCCTTCCAACTCTAACCATTCTATGATTCTATGATTCTATGTCATGTAACATCTAATCTGTGGTGGCAAAGTAATAGAGAACAACCAAGTGAGTGTATTAATCAGAAAAGTTCATGAGGAGAACAAATGGAGTTCTACATTTGCTCAGTCCACACAGGTAAAGGTGGGTAGACATCTTTGTTTATGTGTTTGATGGTGTAGCAAGGGAAAGAGTTATAGCATTTTTTTTAACCTATTATATGATACACCTACTAATGAATAGCAAAACTGCACTGAACTTTCTTTTACATAGTAAATTCACATCTCATTTTATAAGCTGCTCTTAAAATCTCTTTCAGAGATTGGGTGTTCAAGTGTATCAATTACCAACATACTATTTCATAACTTCATTGAATTGGTTTTGTTTGTTTTTTTTTTTCCCAGATAATTTAGCATGTGGATTTTGGTTGTTTTTTTTTTTTTTCCTCCAACCTCAACCTCATGTAATTTATATTCTTCTCACATATTCATACTCTGGGTTTTTTTGGTCTTGTCTAAATTGTAATATTCTAAAATATTGTTGAAGGGGAAACAATATACATACTTCTACCAACGATGCTGACCGGACATTGAAAATAATTCCACATGCAAAATTTTCATTTTATTTTCTTTGTGTATTTTAATGGGCTAATTTCTTCCACCTGTCAAGCCACTTCTGTAGCTTTTCTATGCTACTACAAAATACATCTTTGCAGTTGTTCTTTCATCTGCATTAGCAACATTTTCCCAGCATAACAGCATCTCTGTGCTAATAAGCTAGTTTCAAAACTATTGAGGTCTTAGTTTTTTCTTTTACAATTGCATATGTTTGTATGTTTTTCTTTCTATGGCCAGTGCATAAAAAAGTATGGAGAGTCAATAATTTATCTATAATAATAAATAATGTCCAATGCTCAGAATCTTTATAGGGCTTTGATCTGTTAGTGGGTTGTACCTCATTGGGGGATTGACAGCAAATATTACCTTTCTCTTGAATTTCACACCTGATACAATAGAAGACCACAGCTCATATACCTGATTTCCCAAGCTCCCAACCTCATGGATAATTGTTGCCCAGAGGGGAAATTTCTTCCCAGCCTACCTCAGCAAATGGTAGCTTTATATCACAAAATATGAGGATTTATGCTCCAATCTATTCCATAGCACGATTAGACACAAAAAAACCCCTTCATTTGAGGAGCAGAGTTAATGTGCAGTTAGCAGTTTTACTGTATCTTACCTATTTGTCCAGAATTTAGTGAGATCTCCTAAAAATATAAGTAGGACTGTAGCAAGCAGGCATTCAACCTTACTGATCCTGAGTAAAGGAGGAGTTACAACAACAGTGTAAGATCTTATCATAGTGCTTCTCATATCCTCAGAAGATCTATCTGTCAGTTGCTGGTCATCTTAACAGTGTCGATCAATATATATTAAAAATAAGCAAGCAAAAACCCTATGAGCTTTATTTCCCTTTTTGCTGGCATGAGGGCTGTGAGAAGAAGACTTATTCGGAGGAATGCTAGTACTAAATTAAGTAAGCCACTAAGACTGTTTCGGGGGCAGAGTCTTCTGATGGCTGTGTAGGGTCAAGGAGGGGATACACCTACTTATTCAGGCTGAGTAGAAGAGCAGCACGGATGTGTTTATGGACTTGTCACAAATGCTCCTTTGCATTTCTAACAGCTTTTTAACTGCTACAGCAGTGACTCCAGTGATTGGTCTGGTGCACTGAAGAGTGGTCTGCAGTGACTACATCAAATGATAATTAGATAAGAGTCATCTCCACTGTGTTCAGCAACCTAAAAGCAAAGTGTCTGTTCTGAATCAGCCATGTGTACTACCTGTAAAATCAATGGAACACTAAATAGTGAATGGAATGACTGATCCTTTTAGGGAGGATGCTTATGTCTTTCCATTTGCTACAGGGTGACCAGGTAAGAATAAATGACCAACTTCTAGTTAGTGAAACTTAAATGACATTAATCCTTATACATCAAAGAAGTTCTGTTGCACTAAAAGACTGAAAGTATTTGCTTAGATAACAGATATTTCCAGAATCCCGTTGCAGTCAGCAATACATCTTGTAAAGTGCTACCCTACAGAACTGGAAATACAGTAGTCTAACCTCTGACAAACACAACAGCTTTAAGCTTAATCTTCCTTGTTATCTGCCTTTAACAGTAGCAAAGCCAATCTGATTTTGTTCACTTTCTTCATTTCACCCCTGCTGAGGATGGCACCCAGCCATTTACTGAGTTGGAAAGAAACCAATTCAAGACTAACTGAACAAGATGGATCTGGTAAGAAGCCACCACAGAAGGTTTTTTGTCACCTTTTGAGCTTTCCTGATCTCATTGTCTCTGATTTTACTATACAACATAGAAGATAAGAAATTTTGTTAAAACAAGATGAAAGGTAACATCAGGTTTATGTGAAAAGACTACACTACTTGTAAGACATTTATTGGCCCATGTGTCTGAAAGTTAGAAGAATCCAGAAGGTGAACTATGACCTTCTCTGCTAAGACAAAAAACAGTTGCCAGAAAAGTTCAACATTTAAAAAATCTGGTTATTATTTTTGAAAGCTTGTGTCAGAGTGAAAGTTAAGGTAACAAGATGCTTAAGCTTTCAGTGCAGAAAGCTCTCTCCAAAAAAATAACCTCCTAAAACAGATCAAATCCTAGCATAGCTTACCTCATTTTAACTACTGCAGTGTGATAACTTTTTACAGACTGTGATTGAACCACTTTTTCATTTAAATTGCACAAGAATGCCAAGCCTGTATGGACCGTTTAGACAGTTGCAATTATACTGGTTTCCTTAGAGCACCAGTTCATTTCTCCATCTCTGATCTGTGAAGGAGGAGGTCATCTTAATTTAAGAAAAACTTGTTGAAATGTAAGACTTTGCAACATAGAGAACTTTCTACCTCTATTAATAATATCCTATTACCCACTCTGTAAATCTATATTTAAAAAACATGAATGCTAACTCACCTGTACTGGCCATTGTCCTGAAGAACTTGCCGTTTAAGCAAAGGAAAACTGTTTATATCTTCATATCTTACAAACAGAGAACTGATGAGATGATGAATGGAGTGACCATCCCATAGGCAATGTGTAGCAGAGAAGGCTTTTCTACTTCCACCTGCCTCTGCTCTCATATGCCCTGCTAGGCGTGAGTCAAGAGAGCTAACAAGCACCAGCTCATCTTTTATCTATTATCAACTATTGTTAACACTGGCAGGGTTGTGGGAACCTGTCATCAGAAAGGGACACTCAGAAGGTTTGTCCCCAAGAGTGAGGAGCAGCTTTAGCTCCTGCTCAGTAATTTAGTTCACAGGAAAGAAGTTAAATGAAAGGTGAAGTTACAGATATGAAGCTTTCCAGTCTCCAGGCTGTACACAGGCCTTGTTTGAAAGAAGTGCAGTGAGAATGAGTTTCTTCTCTCCCAGCCTTTGGAGATATTTTTCTTTCCTTATCAAGAATAACAGCAGCAGAACTTGTTCGTACAGTGGTCCAGGTTCACATCCTCCTTTTAATATATATTAATTAATTCAGGAGAATATCCAGATCTAGCTTGAATCTCCTTCTTCTTCCAATCTTTCTTAAATTGTTCCTTTCCCTAAATAAATTATTACATTTTAACATGTATGGTGCTGTGCTGGAAGCTCTCCAGCATTCTGATTTGCTTGACTAAATGTCTGCTTGGCATCAGAAGGAAGACAAATTTTTTTAAAAAACGGAAGAATATGGAAGTGGGGTCTTTAAGCAAGAATGCTTATTTTGTACATAAACCTTTGGTGCCCACAGACATTATTTGCACAGAACCCTAATATTTTGTAAGCAGGTACAGAGAAGAAAGACATACTCTTGATTCCTTTTCCAGTACACTGTGGCTACTGAAGATGCTTTTGTGCTAAGACTAGAGGCAATTTCTTTCAAGAAAATTTATTCCCTGGAGTCTTATTTATGCTGGATAATTATGCTTACAGTTATTTTAAGATAAAATTAATCACATAATACTATCTTCTTGCAAATCTAGTGACACTTTCATTATCTCAGAACTTACAAAGACATTTGGAAGATTGTCACAGGCACTGATGTGGGTTTAGTGTTAGATTCTCAATAAAAAGGTCTAATTGCCATCTTTACTTTTTGGAAATTTTGTCCACATGGATTACAGATTTGTTAAAAAAAAAAAAAAGGAAAAAAAGTTTGCAGAGATATGAAGGAAGAAAAAAGGCAGGCAAGGTCTTTGTTCTCAGATATGACACAGATTGCCCTTTATACTGCTTTAAGTTAGAGATGTAGTATGGTGGGCTGTTAGTTTTATAATTAAGTAATCAGTAAATGTGTAACTTGTTTATAATATACCAGTTGTACTGTACTCGTTAATTGATAAACACAAGAAGAAGAACAGTAGCTTTAAGGTTTGGTGTTTAACATACAGTTTGGAGATTTGGAGAACAGGGATTTTTTTTTTGTGACTGGTTCTGCCAGGCCTCCTAAATGACCTTGAAAAGTCACTTAATCTTTTGTACCTCGCTTTCCATCATGCCAAATGAGGAGGATAACTACAAAAGGATGAAATTATGAGGATAAATTTGTGCAGACATGTAAACTGTGTACAAATCGGGGCACTGAGGACCGTGGAGTGGCTGCACAGAGAGAAATAAAAAGCATCCAATGGCAAAGGCATAGTTAACTGCTGTTTCTACGGTAGAGGGGGAAGAATCTGATGACTGCCACAGCTTTCAGAATATGCATAGACTTTGTACGCAGTGGCAATGCACCTTTTTTCCTTTGTTTTATTCACAGACAGTACAGCCACATTGCTTAGGAGGAGTCTACTATTGCCTGGATAAGGTTGAGTCTTTTTGTTATTACACAGCCGAGGTCAAGTAAATCATGCCATCATGAAAAGATATTTCCATTGTGTAGCATTGCCTTCTTATGATCTGTGGCAGGAAAAACAAAGGAGAAAAAAACTATGGTGAAACAATGTGCTTGCGCTATTGTCTCAGTTGAAAAAAGACACGGCTAAATTCAGCAAGGGCAGAGCTTGCGCCTGCTAAAACGTGTTGAGCTCATTTACTGGTTCAGACAGTGCTGAGGAGGAAAGGGATGGCAGCGATGGTCAGGGGTATGCAAGAGACGGGATTAAATTATGAATAGAGTTTAAATGCTTTGAGTAAACACTTGGTGGTAGACTGTGATTCTAGTAACCTAATTCACCTCACCAGGCCAGAGTCCTCCCCACGATCCCTCCTCACTTCCCAGCAGTGTGGTGTGTGATCCACAGCCTGCATACTTATCAGGAACATACCTGACGTGACCGTGTGGACTCTATCTATAAAATATGACATTATTATTACTTACTATTTTTATTATTATTTTTATTTTGATAATTGCTGTTTGTTGTTGTTGCTGTTATTTTTTAGCACCCCAAATCTCACACGTGGCTGAGGTCTGAATGTGTTGTATGAACATGAATGAAATGTATGAACACTTAAAAACATAGGAACACTTCCCTCCCACTGAAAATACTGGTAAGACTTGCCTTTTTATTAGATTTCTGATCCTTCTGGTTGACATAAAAATACCACAATAACAGCCTTTCTCAGTATATCTTAGCAATTTCTTTTCCATCCTGGCTAGAACCAAGAGATACAATAAAATAGAAAACAACTGAGAAAAATAAAAGGTAACTGAATATTTCACAACCCTTAAAGGTGTTCGTTCAAAGTTAGGTACTTCAGAACACACAAAGGCTCTATGGGGAAGAGAGGGTGTTTGTATACTTGCTTTCTATATATTAGTAATAATTACCTTGCGAATGGCTGGCTTCTACTGTTTGTTTTATGTGACTGTCACTTGCATTGTGAGGTCACTAATGCAGCTAACAGATGGTGGAGCAGGACTAGCAGCCATGAGGGATAGTTTACTAACAAAAGAGGAAATTATTTTCAGGATTTCCCTTGCATATTGCAGGCTTTTTTTTTCTTTCTTTCTTTTTTTCCTTTTGGACAGATCTCATCTCCTTGGCCTCAGCTTCACAGCATTTTGTTTGTGGATGAGGATATGTCCAACATTGGTAACAAATCTGTTTTACTTTCTCCCCCTTGGATTAGGGTTATAGCTTTGGAAAGCAAGTAACACCAGCTGGATTATTTCTGTCACTTGTACCTCGAGTGGCTCGGGGTGTTATTATGGGAAGACATTTATGAATCTCTGAATTGTTGTCAGTCTTAGTTCCTGACCAAACACCATCTTGTTGCGTTATTTAGCAGGTGTGACATTGGAACAGAACAAAAGCTCTCTAAAAGGAGATATTGCTAATGACCTTAAGATTTAATCTGCTGGATGGAATACTGGCTCTTATGACAGAGTGTCGCAGCAAGCTTCCAAAAGCTATGCTGCTGGTAGCATAAGGACACAATAAAGAAGGCTGTCAGAGCAGCCATTTTGCATCTAGCATTAGCTTGCAGGCTATTTTGACTGCAACAAGCTTGTCACAAGATGAGGAGTCTGCTCTTTAAAAAATGTCTGTTGAGATGTTATGACTTCCTCTTACATTGCAACTGTAGAAACTCATCCAGGCCCAAGTCTGTAGCCCGTATCAAATGGACAAGAACTTGTGCATATGCTAGACTTTTGAGCTTATAAAATCAACAAAGCATTGAGCAACATGTCACGAAAGAGTGAAGCTGATAATTACTTAAATGAGAGGAGATTTACACACATAGGGAAATTAATTACTGAAGTGAGGTGTCAGTCATTAACTGTACTCTTTCCTAAAGTTTTTAAGTTCACATCCCCTCTTCGCTTCTTAAAAAAACTTTCCTGGAGGTGAAACTGAGCCTTGCCAGACTATACTGATGTCAAGTATGAGATGTACTCCTCATTACTGAACATGCCATGCAGCTTTATATTACATCTGCATTAGCATAGAAATAATGCATGACTTCATTAGTTATGTAGATTAATGACTGACTCACTCTAGTGGGCTTCTGTAGAGGACTTTGTACCTCACCTGTTCATAAAGCAGCAAAAAAATTTACAATGTACACTTCTAGATGTCCTTCATCAGAAAGAATTTACTTTGTATGGAAGACTCCATCTGAATATCATTTGATGCATCCAGTGTGAATTCTCAGTCGTTACTTATTATGCCAAGTTCAGCCGCTGTTGTAGGTCTAACCCCATCACAGTTCCTCAGAGGTAACAGCATACTGTTTCATATAGTTATAACTATAAAGAAATATGAAAGTTATAAAAAGTGCCTCCTCAGGAGGAAATGCCTGTTTTGCCTGATGGCACTGTCAAAATAACTCAGGCAATGTTAACTCGCCAGAAAAGCAGGAGCTGATTCTCAGTATTTGGGATGCTGGATTTTAACAGTATGTTTCTATCAGGCCTTGGGTAGGTATGTAGATTTGAATGCATCTCTGTCTACCAAAGAATAAAATACTGCTTTTCATGAAGGACTGGGAGACCTAGGTCAGGAACTTCATTCTCAGTCTTTACCTGAACAGGATGATGACAGAGGAATTAAAAAAATGTATCACAACTTTTTTTCTGGATAAAAGGGTTTACTTTTTAGTTCAAAGTATCATTATGCTCAATACCCCCAGGCAAGGCTTTCATAAAATATATGCATGTGTAGAATTTGCAATGATATGAGTAGCGTCTGAACATGTTCCAAATTGCACTGTAATTAAATTTGGTGCCAGAAGCCCAATGCTGCAGAGCACCAGTATTCTCAGCGTCACCCACAAAAGCCAGCAAACATCTACTCACTTTTTGACTTACCTAGCTGCCATCTCACTCTCAGGTGTATTTTACCAAGGAAAGAGTATGCCAGCAACTCAGCAGTTTTAGCATGGAAGATGTCATGAGTTGCCACTTACAATGGAGACAAAGAATCCTCAGATGGTTGCAAATACAATAAGACCACTAGTACACAATGGAGTCAGGCATCATTCTGAAGGAGAGAAAAATAAATACTTAAAAGAAAAAAATTTTTTTTTGTTGTTTATCTTTTCATATGCCCTAGACAGCAGTAACATTCAGGAATACCACAAGTACCCAAAAACTTGGATGCCTTAAATCCTCTGACTAAGCAGTCCACATGCAGAGGGGAAGACCATGGTTTCAGGAAATACTCACAATATTTTTTTTAAATTTTAAATTATGGTGAAATTATTACTGTTGTTATTGCTTTTCTAGAAAGTAAAAACAGAAAAGGAAAGTATACTATAATAAAAAAAATCAGATTATTATGAAGCAGGCATAATAACTGCATATCCTTTTGGTTTGTTGTTTGTTTTCACTGCCAGATGAAAAAATGCAAACAAGTGTTTCCTACAAAAAAATCTGAGAGCTCAGTTGTTTAAAAAATGTTTTGATGAAAAATGTCTAACCAGATGAAGAGCCTACACTTTTAGTGATATATTTAGTACTTTCAAATCTCCTCCCTAAAAACATATTTTCTGTTCCCATCTGTATGCAGAGGTATGCATTGGAGAATGAAGAATCGTATATATAAAATAAATGAAATAGCGAGTCCATATTTAATATATATTTGAAGGAGGCACAATTCAAGCTCTAAAGACTAAACCTATGTTGATAAACTAAACAGAGTAAAAAATTAGTTTTAAGCACTGCCATGTTGTCATCCATACTAATTGTTCTCTTGTTCATGGCACAGATTTGGCTGGTGCTGAATAGTGCTCTCCCAGGCCATCCCTAAACAGGGGTTCAAAGGCAGAAAGAGATTGTTCCCAGGAAGCAGCATGGGCAAAGCCACCCTGTTTTAGAGTGGGTGCAGAGGAGCAAGAATGTTCAGTGGTAAGTCCTCAATACGAGACAATTGGTCCTGATTCTGATCCTTTCCAATTTACATTTGCCATAGGGACAATGATTTTGAGTCCAGCCATGCCATGAATGGCCAAGAATTGTGCCAGTTCTTACAGAGATAAGACAACACCTGTCAGGAGGCAATATATCAGTCCTGGTGCAAGACTGAGATCCTAAATAAATGCAGTGTCAAGTGACAGCAAGACAGCCAGCCCCTAGTAGTCTCACAGTTGTCACCATGAGCCCACTCTGCCCTGTCACCATGTGTGACCTGACCTCACACAGCCCCTCCACTCGCTGTGCTGCTTCTTCCCATTGCAACGCTGCTGTCCTCCCCAGGAATCAACCAGTGACTGCACTCCCATTTCCATTCGTTTAGTTAAACCACTACATATCCTCCTGCATATCATTTTGTAGATACTCCTCTTTGCTGCTGAAGATTACTAATTTGTTCAGTCAGTGTAAACCCAAATCTTTAGTGAAGTTTAACATTGGCTTATTTCAGAAGGAATCTATTCCTGACTGAATTCAGAAGAATGTTTCATTAAAATTAATATATTTGACTTTGCAGCTTTTTGCATTAGTTCAACCAATTTGTGTTCAAATTAGACCTGAAATTAAAACACAATAATTTTTTTAAGTGCTTATCAACAGGACTATGAATACCAACATTTTGTCTTGGATAGGACTCTGAACATCCTTCTGAGCTGGGATCCATGTTCAGGACAGGACTGAGCTGTAGAATGCTCAGTTGTAGAAAACTTTTCAAACTTAATCATAAATGAACTTCAGAAAATTAGTAAAGGGAGATTATATTTTTACATCAGTAAACTGGCAAAGTTCAGTCTCTGTCGGGTGTCTCTATTTAAGCCAAAACTACCAAAAATCTCTGAAAAAAACCCATTAAAAGTCAAGAGTAGAGTTTAAAATTAGAGATTATATCCTAACTGCCCATTTTTCTATGGACTTTTAGTCTCTGATCCTCAGTATAACATTTTGGTACATTCTAGTTGTATGTTCAGTGTCTGGACTTGTAGTTTTTGTGAATTCTTCTCTTATCCTCTCTGATCTTGCTTCTCACTCCCAGTTCCAAAATAAGACCACATTTTTTTCCAATTGTTTCTGCTGTTGTTACTGTTAACATTTGTTTTCATCAAACAATATCAAGGAATGTCTGGAAAATCAATGTTTAATAAGTTATAGTAATGTTTTCAATTTCCTGTCATCTGCTTTAATGTACATGTGTACCCTGTCATTTCTCATCACTTTCTAAATCCATCTTGTTATCAGCAAGGTATAACTTAATGTACAGCTAACTCTTTCCTAGGTGACCTTAAAGCATACACTACTGGGGATGCTTTGCAGAAGAGTCATTCTTTCTTTGCAGTGAAGGTGACAGAGGGAACAGCTTGGAAGTAGCAGCACAAAACTTCAGCAAGGACTTTCACACTTGGGTAAATGTCCTGAAAAAAAAAAAAAAAAAAAAAGACAAAAAAAAAAGACAATTTGAGCAGAAGAAATTCATTATGTGTGCAACTGTGTGATCACTGTGTATCAAAAGAGACTTTTTCTTTGCTTCTCTGTGGCAAAAGCAGAGTCCTAAACCTGAATCAGACTAGGTCTCATAGCACTGTCTGAGGATCTCACCTTTAACATTTATTACTATTACTTTGCTATACAATTTTATCTGCAGTGACTTAAGTGATTGACACAAAATATGAAGAAATGAGGCTGTCATGATTTAATTCAGTGCTTCCTCTTTGCAAACACTTTAACAAGTTACTCAATAGAGCAGAAGCCAGAGGAGGCATACAAAGTAGAGGATGCAAGACTGCATTGCTATGGTGCAAAGAGAAAGAGGTAAGGAGAGTAGCAGGAGGGAAAACAAATTAAGAGGGATCTCACTGTCTGGGGATTAATCCAGTCATCTACCCACATGCAAACAGTTCAGTCCTATTTGGATATCACAATGATGTCAATTCCCTTATACCAGTGGAAGTTTACTGTGGAGAGTAATTCTAAAACCGGAATGAGTAACACAGGGCTCCAGAACTCTTGAACAAGAGTCCTTGGCTCAAGTCTCCACCGTTTGAATGTTTCATAGGTCGGTCACTGCAAGTCATTAAATCTCACCAGACCCAACAGGATGGCCTATAAAGCAGGATGGGGCCACCTAAATGATGATGCTGGCACTCAGCCCATAGTCTTATTTTTCCAGAGATTCTGCCCGACACTTGTTACTCTTGGTTGTGCTTCCATTTTTTTCTTGTTCTTTTTAATAGCTTTAAATATAATTGCTGGAGCATGCAAATGTCTCCCTACTCAGCTGCGTTTAAAGTCTTAGGTCAGCCTTTTTGTGTGCATAAAAGTCTCCAGACCCAGATTTAGCGAGGACTTGGGAGATGGAAGAGGCAGAGAAGTAGTGAATCTGGGAACAAGGGCCAGCCGGCTCATCCCAGTCCTGAAGACACTGAAAAGACTGTGAAGTCCCACATAGATTTCTGCATTCAATTCATTACCAGTTGGTACTTAGAGATAACATTATGGAAGTTTTTGTTTCTCCACTTGGCTTTAATTGCCTTCCTTATTAGGATTTATCTTTCTGATATGGCAAAATATTATTTCAATAGATACTGCAATGTTATGCAAAAGGAGTCGAAAATTGTTTCCCATAGAACATTATTAATGAATGTTTACCAGTTTCAATGCAAGCAATTTAAAGGGCTCGGAAGATACCTTTCTTGAGAGCTCAATTCAATGTGATAGATGTTTAGTTTAAAATAAACTAAGCTTCATGTTTGGAGTTTTCTTTTTTTTTTTTTTTTCCCTTCCTCTGGAATATGTGACACTGTTCTTCAAATGCTAACTAATCTAACCAATTTTGTATTGAATCATGAATGCATTTTAATTCACTATTCAAACTGTTGTAGCAATGAATATTTCTGCATTCCTAGCAATATGTTAAAAGAGGGCTTTTTGCTGCTTAAAAAAAAAAAAATACTTCTGCAATTTCTTTATACAGTCTGATTAAAATCCAATTAATTACAAACACAATTAAACCTTCCTACCACAGTTTGCAGAAGAGGGCTGATGGAAGTAAAGTTGTCAATCAAAGATCCAATAGGGAGTAGTAACTTGTTATCTCCATAACTTTTAGCCAGTAAAAATGTGAAGCTAAAAAACGACATTAACAGTGTATTGCTATATGCAAGTTTATTAGGAAATATCTCACTTCTTTGATTGTTGTTCTGCTTATCATCAGATCAATACAATTTTGTTTATATGGCACCTTTCTTGACAAAGTCATCCCAAGGCATTTCACAATAATAAATATACATATAATAAAAAGGCAGTTAAAAACACAATAAAACGCAAATTAAACATTAATGTACAATCCAATCTTATTGCAAAATCAGTGCTGCCAAAGAACAATTTGATGGCACCCAAACTTTGAAAAAATTCTGGTTTTATTGGTATTTTGAAATTTTGTAAAACTAATAAAATGCATAATCATAATAAATAATAAGTAAAGGATATGCACAATATATTCAGAATTCCCCCCAGTCCAGATTGCCAACTGGCATAAATCAGCATTGCCTTGCTGACTTCCGTGAAGCTATAGCAAATAGCACTTACTGGAGACTGGGTCCATCGCACACTGACTTAAAATCTAAAAAGCAAATTATCTTTCCTATCATATGGAGGTTGGTGTTGATGTTGGTTGCAAAGGGATTATGTCTTTGTTTCTTTACTAACATCACTGAAAGTTTCCTGGAGGGTGTCTGTGGAACTTCTCTAGAGGACAGAAAGTAGAAGCAAACTTAATTTTTATGGGACAAGCTAGTTTTTAGAGCATTTCTGCATGCTCGGTTTTCTCCTCCATCTACAAGCAAACACATCTGAGCAAACTCATATCTTTGGCTAATAGCATACTAGTCTAATTACTCATCTATAAGCTATGAAGGCATAAGTGTAGCATGAGGCAGGAAAAAGAATGTGAAAGGAAGCAACCCTCTATCATCTTTCTTGGGGATGATGTGCAGGGAAGAAAAGACATAGCCTGGGGTAAACTTAGTTTGAGATACTACAGAAAATGCCATGACCAAAGTAATAACACATGCACAGTCTCAAATGATTAACATCTCCTTTACTGTCTTAACCAGTCTTGCATGCATGTAGCGTGAGTCCCCCTGCAAATGCCCCAATTTAAGTAATATTAGGAATAAAATAGGTGCTACCTTCATCTGGTGCCAGTTGACTGCTACAATGAAAACAGGAGGGGATCATGAAGCTTGAATGTCCATAAACTGATATGGCAGAGGTCTTTAAAATAATGGTTCCCTTGTGCCTGGGACCCAACACAGCATCCAAACTGCTTTGGGGCTATCTCTAGGCTTGACTCAAGCTTGCCGAAGTGGTGTGGGCATCTCAGATTTACAACAGGTGAAGCCCAAGTGAGTCACAGAATCATAGAATCGTTAGGGTTGGAAGGGACCTTTAAAGGTCATCCAGTCCAACTGCCCTGCAAGGAGCAGGGATATCTCCAACCAGATCAGGTTATTCAGAGCCCCGTCCAGCCTGGCCTTGAATGTTTCCAGGGATGGGGCATCCACCACTTCTCTGGGCAACCTGTTTTATTGTTTCACCATTCTCATTGCAAAAAAAAGGTCATCCTTATGTCCAGTCCAAATATACTCTCTTTTAGTTTAAAATCATTACCCTTTGTCCTATGGCAACAGGTTCTTCTGAAAAGTTTGTCCTCTTCTTTCTTGTAAGTCCCCTTTGAGTACTGAAACACTGCAATAAGGTCTCTCCAGAGCTTTCTTTTCTCCAGGCTGAACAGCCCCTCCTCCTAACTTGTCTTCATAGGAGAGGTGTTCTAATCCTCTGAACATTTTTGTCGCCATCCTCTGGACCTGCTCGAACAGATCCATGCCTTTCCTGTGCTGAGGGCTCCGGAACTGGAGGCAGTACTCCAGGTGGGGTCTCACCAGAGCAGAGCAGAGGGGCAGAATCACTTCCCCTGACCTGCTGGTCATGCCGTTGGCTTTCTGGGCTGTGAGTGCACATTGTCGGCTCATGTCCAGCTTTTCATCCACCAGTACCCTCCAGTCCTTCTCAGCAAGACTGCTCTCAATCCTTTCACCCCTCAGCCTGGAGGAAGAACCCCCTAATACCAGGGGTTACTCCGGCCAATGTGCAGGACCTTGTACTTGTTGAACCTCAAGAGATTCACATGGGCTTACTTCTCAAGCTTGTCCACATTCCTCTGGATGGCATCCCATCCCTCAGGTGTGTCAACTCAGCTTGGTATCATCTGCAACCTTGCTGAGGATGCACTTGATCTCACTGTCTATGTCATTGGTTAAACAATACTGGCCCCAGTATGGACCCTTGAGGGACACCACAAATCACTGATCTCCATCTGGACACTGAGCCATTGACTACTACCCTCTGGATGTGACCATCCAACCAATTCCTATTCCACCGAACAGTGCATTCACCAAATCCATATCTCTCCAATTTAGAGAGAGGAATGTTGTGGGGGACCGTATCAAATAGTTTACAGAAGTCCAGATAGATGACATCTGTAGCTCTTCCCTTGTCCACTGAAGTAGTCATTCCATCATAGAAGGTCACTAGGTTGGTCATGCAAGAATTACCCTTGGTGAAGCCATGCTGGCTGTCTCGAATCACCTTCTTATCCTCAATGTGCCTTAGCATTAACTTCTAGGAAGATCTGCTCCATGATCTTCCCAGGAACAGAGATGAGGCTGACAGGTCGGTAGCTAATTCCACAGACTTAATCCTATTAGAATAGTTAAAGTGTAACATCAGTAAAGTAGTTGGGCCAGATATTATTATCTCCAAAGACAAATATATTTGGACAAGGAGAGATTGAATGAACTGCTCCTGTCTTCTGAATCTAAAATAACTTTGACTGGCAAAGTACACACCAAGAACTTAGAAGTGGCATTTCTGGGTGCCACTACCGAAATCTTTCAATGTGTACCTCAAAATGAAATGAACAAAATATGAGATGACCCAGTTGCTTCTGCACAAAGTCTAAATCACAGAATAGATACATTTCTGGGAGTAATGTAATTCTAAGAGTCTGGATCACTTGCCAGCAGGACTTTAAAGCAATAACGTTTTTCAGAAGAAGTGTACTAAAAGGAGTAGTTAATAACTGGGTTACTGAAAACTGGTTAGTGTTGTGGGTTAATCCCAGTAGGCACCTAAGCCCCATGTAGCCACTCAATCACTCCCCCTCAGTAGGATGAGGGAGAGAATCAAGGACAAAAGTGAGAAATCTCTTGAGCTTAGATAAAGGCAGTTTAACATGTTAAGCAAAAGCTGTGCACATGAGTGAAGCAAAATAAGGAAGCCATTCACCTCTTCCCATTGGCAGGCAGATGTCTAGCCATTTGCAGGAAAGCAAGGCTTCATCATGCCTGATGGTCACTTGGGAAGAGAAAATGCCATAACTTTGAACATCGTCTCCTCTTCCTTCTTCCCCCAGTTTTTATTGCTGAGCACAATGTCACGTGATATGGGATATCCCTTTGGACAGTTGGGGTCAGCAGTCCTAGATGTGTTCCATCCCAACTTCTTGTGCACCCCTAGCCTACTTGCTGGTGGGGCAGCCTGATAAACAGAAGCTCTTTGATGCTATGTAAACACTCTTCAGCAATAGCTGAAACATGGGTGTGTTTTGGTCACAAATCCAAAACACAGCACCATATGAGCTACTATGAAGAAAACTAACTCCACCCCAGCCAAAACCTGTACAGTTAGAAACCTAGCAAAGTCAACATAAGATTGCTGATGGGTCAAATATGGCATGAGAGAAAGGCTGGGCAGAGGAAGAGGGAATGGCCACACCAATATCACATCCCAGCTAAGTGATCCACAGACTGTAGGTGTTCCACCTGGGCATCTCTGCCCTGCCCATTCAAAGGCTTAAATTCAGCCTGAGGATACACTCTTTACAAATCCCGTCTACCCCTGTAACAGCAATTTGGAGATGATTCAAGGAAAGAACCCCAGTCACTATATCTACTTTATACTGGTCATGTAATATCCAGCTGGAACAGATAGAGACTGCCAAGCCTGATGCACAACAGTATACGTAGAGAGCACTTCAAAAGGAAAGACTCAGCTGGGGTTTTTCCTGGGCATCCAAGCCAGGTTTCTGTAGGTTGACGTCAGGATATCTCAGGCTGAAATTTTGTCCTCAAGCTTTGTCTCTGGCTTGCTTTTACACAATAATTTAGCAGAGACCAATTCACCAGTGTCCCAAATGCTCTTATTTCTCATGCTGACCTCAGACTCACTACTGCAAGCTGTCCTCTGCTATCTCTGAAAGGGCTTACTTTTCTGTGTATTTTAGCCTTATCTTTTTTTTCTTACCCCACCTGATTGTCTCTTTGGAGGATGGAACTACAGCAAAAGTAACACGAATAAATCCAGTTCATCCCACAGAACTCTATAGCTTATGCTACCTGCTATAGGGCCATCGGAAATGAAAGTTCAACCTAGGGGAAGAAACTCATTGGAAGAGTTATGGAAACTCATATGGAACAGAGTAATGACAATCTTGGGCAATCTGTGCTGTGTGAGAACTCTGTAGATTGCCAGCACCTATAAGGTTAAATTGCTAAATATATGCTGGAGGCTCTTTATAGTAGTTATTGACAAGAGACTGGGACATAGTCATGTCTGCACATCCAGACAGGTAGTCTATGTTTGAGAAAATATGAAAATTGTAGCCTAAAAACTGTTTTTTAGTACATTCATGTACTTATCTCTGATTGAAGTCAAGTGGACCTTAGTGGTAAGTATGCCTGTGAATGTTTTTCTTAATACTTACAAACTTAAGCACATATTTACTTTTTTTTTTTTAAGTGGCTGGCCCTAGCCACTTGTAGTCACATCCAAAGTCAAAAGAAGTCAACAGCAAGATTCACTGTATCAAATTTTAGTCTTCAACATCTTAGTCTCTTAGTCCTTGAGACACCCTATGTAGTCAGTGGAGAGAACCAGGGCATGATTTGCTTGATTTGTCTCAGAGAACTGTTTTACGGCGAGGTGAAGCTTATCTTTATGAGTTCCTGGTTTTTTTCCCACTATAAAGGGGACCTGTAAGGACTATAAAGGGAATCCAGTGCAACTGACTTATATTTAGATGTTTACATTTAGTCAGTATCTTCAGCTTGTCCTGTGTAAAGGTGGGGAGGAGACAATATTCTAGCCAAAGATACGAAGTTTTTTTTATCCAGAAATTCTTCTGCTCCAACCCTTAGGCAGTGTCCCTTCCCCAAGCTTTTTAAACAAAAGGATGTCACTTTTCACTAGTGGCTAATTCAGTTGTGAGGCAAAGTGTATGATTGGGAAGGGTGTAATAATTACAGCACAATGTGATGATCCTCTGGTGTATTCCCTGAAGAAGTATGATCTCAGAGAATTTCTGCTGGGCCCTCTTCAAGTAATTACTGTCAATTCATGCTTATCTGCCCGCTCTCTCACCAGATTTTCTTTTCCTTGCCTTCCTTAGTGAAGATACTGATTCTGACAAAAGGAGCCATTTGTCAAGGAGCCCACATGCCAACTTTTCTTTCCCTTTCTTTGCTGAAATTATGCAAGAGATTACAGTCCAGCCTGAACCAATATGTACTTTATCGTCTAAACAATAGAGCACACAGTAATCAATGTCAAATGGACATTAGGGGTAGCAGATACAGTTATGTCATTCAGCCAAGGGCTGCTTGCCACAACCACTTCCAGACATCTTCATTTCAAACATCTGAATTCACAGAGGGTTTTTAAACAGATCACCAAGGCTGATTAAGTAATTGCAAAGTCTGTAGCTGTAGCAAACCTCTAAGAGGTTTTTGAATATAGACTCTTCTCCTTAGGGACCATAATGGAATTGGGGAGTGCCTTCAAATTATCTCCTGGAAGATGAATGTTGCTTACCCATACGACAGCAACGGATAGGTTTCCTTGAGCTTCTAGAGCCATGAATCTGACTTCAACCTGACCTGGGATAGAGTGATAACTACAGCATCCATCTTTGGTTACTCTCCTGGGGTTTGGACAGGGGACCCTCTACTTACAGCTTGTGCATAAGCCTGGTTTAGGCAATAAAAAATTCAAACCCTCTAGCAAATAACTACAGAGGGATTCTTAATCTAATCCCTACATTAGTTAATTTTAATTTCTTTAATGGAAAATGGAATTGTTTCACATCTCCTGTGAGGGCAGCAGAAGGGACTGCTATTTAGGTTTTACCATCTAGTACTGCAAACAGTAAATCTACACAAATCAGGAAAAATCACCTGGTGTATCCAAGCGCTTTCAATAAAGTCACAAGAACTGTATAACAATTTATTTGAACCAAAATCGCCATCTTCATTTCTTAGACTCCAGAGCAAATATGAAACTATTAAATTCTCTGAAAGTCTACATGATCTGAGATCTTGAACATTAATTCTCTTCCTGTGTAATTTCTGATTTCATTGTGAGTACACCCTAAGAGTCAAGTGATCTTTGGAGTCCATCCTGTCATTTTGGTAATCCTGTAGCTGTTGTGATACAGAACACAAGACCAGGTGTAGGACCCATATGTCCCAGTACTAATTCAGCCTCTCACACATATCTGTGACCCTACACAGGGTTGCAATTTGGCATCTGTATGCTCTTGTTCAAGAGACTGCTTCTCTTTCCTAAAATCAATATGTGCCATATTGACCTTCTGTTGCTGGTCAGTCTTCACTATACAGGAGGAAACAAAGGTAGTTACTTGAAGAAATATGTAGTGTGGAACTTTTACCTTTTTTAATGTTTTAAGCATAAATTTTAGTTTCAATGCTATCCATACAACACATGAAGGGTAAAATAAGAATGAAATAGAAGAAAGGTAGAGCTCTTTACCCTGACAATTTGAAGAGGGTGCTTTAGCTTTCTCACATGCTGGCATTTGCCTCAGGATTTGGGCTTATTATGAGCTTGATTTGGCTGTCAACAAACTGATTCAAAACAACTATCTTCCCTATACTAGTTCCTCTAACCTGTATAGTCCTCTGGAGGACAGATCCTTTTTCATTCTTTTTTTTTTTTTATTCCCCTCATTTTTGCCTGGCACTGTCAGTAGTTCACTCAATAACTTACCTGCCACCACATTTTTTAATTTCCTAGTCTTTTGGTGGCTGAAGAAAGTCAGCAGTGCCCTCTGAGGACTTACACAAACATGTCACTTCTTTGCTAAACATCCCCTGATTTTTGTCAGTTGCATGAGCTAATGCCAGTGAAACTCCAATGCTTTGGAAGAAAATCCAGGGGCACCTTGAGGGTTTTATTTTTTATTTTTTTTGTAAAGTTCAAGATGATTAATTATATGGGACTCAAGATATGTAAAAGTTATCCAAGTTTTCACCATTAATCACATAAATGAACAGAAAATAATTAGTTCGTAGTGACTTTCTGGCTTATTATAATCAGCCCAACTCAAATCGACTTAGCCCAGAGAGCCAAATATAGCAAGGAAAAAACCTTGAGGCATTTTTTCACTATGTGTTGCCTGTTATCACACAGTGAGGTTTCTGTTCAAATGATGTGCCTTATTAAGGCAGGCGAAACCCATTTAAACAATGTATCAGAAACGCAGACAAGCTGCAGAAAAATACATGTATAAAGGGTATATTTTTATTGAAATTTATCGATGGCTAAGCCTGCTAAAACTTAAGAAAATGTGTTTTCTAAAGCACTGACACTATGCTTTTCTAGTAATAAAATTGTTTGTTTTTTTTTTGTAATTACTCCTTTCTCCCCTCTTTCTTCCCCTTGTAATGGACTTGAAGAATGGCAATTATTCCCTTTTATTTTACTGGCTTTAACCATGTGCTTATTAGAATAAATGTTATCATTACCCTTTTTATTTTATGATTATTATTTTTTTAGTTGATTGCCAATACTTTTACTGTAGGCTTAAAACCTTGACTATTACATGTGATGGAACAATAATAAAATGGAAAGACTTGGATATGATTATTTCTTACCTTGTCCTGATAAATACAAATTTAATTCTTAGAGATCAATTCTGAAGGTAGGTAACCTAAATCATGTTTAAATTGTTAATTGTTCTGTCATCTATGGGAGATGAGATGAGACTATATTATCTTCGCCATTTTAGCTGTATGCATGATATAACATCATACTTTAGAAGTTTGTGTGTGAAGGTTTGAACATCACACTGTCGGCAGACTGCCGAGATAGACATCCTGTCAGGTGAGTTTCACAGCTAGCACACTTAAGTGATAAACTTGGGAGTACCTAGAGGAGTTGTCTGTGTCACGCATCACCAGAACCATGATGTTGAGTACATAATCGGTGCAACTAAGACAGGGTCCCAGAACTTTCTCTGGCATCAATAGGGAAGAGGCGAGGTTCATGAGAACATCAGATGCTCCTCCTGATAGCTGTTTTGCCCTGTAACTTCACTATGGCGATGCAGCAAAAAAAAAATTCCCCTGTTTTGAAAGATCCCTGGAACTACAGTGTGCAGCTTGGACAATTTAAATTAAAAAGCTTCTCTAAAGGTAACACAGCTCAAAGGCAGAGATGAAATCTGATCACAGACATTTTCTAAGGAAAAGGAGTAAAGTCAGCACATGTAGACTCCAACCATAGAGGACAATGACACAGTGGAGGACTGGAGGTGGTCAGAAGCTTCAACTTCACCCTCTACATAAAAATTGCAAATATGAGCTTTGCAGCAACTGCTTAACCTGTGGACCGTAACAGAAATGAGCCTGTAAATGAAATAATTAGATGGCTCAGCCTCCTTAAAGTTATCTATCTCAATTTGAAAAGCCTTTTTAAAAATTCCTGTACTATGTAGAACTGCCAGGTTTTTTTCAGCATGGAGTTTAAAACAAAGAGCAAGGAGGCACCTAAAGGCAGTGAGATGAACAGGTAGCACCTTTGCAGCTACCTCAGAAATATTGAAGAGAGACTACTCAGTCTTACCCTTCCCTATCTTGATTTTGGTACTTTCATCCTAAGATAGGCCTCAGAGTGCTTTCTTTCAAACAGCAAAATCACTGCTCAATGCTTTTAATTTATCACCAGTAGAAAGATGTCATCACGTGCACAAAAGCCCAGTTTTACAGTGGGCACCCGGAAAATAAAAATATGCACTTTGATTCCCTCTTAATTTGGATGAGATTTTCCTATTTCAGAGAGTTGGGTTCAGATCTCTGCACAAACTTTTCTGAGGAGTAAAAACACACAAACACCTCAGGAACTGGAAATAGCATCCAAATTACAGAATGTAAGAACTAACAGTATGTGTTTGAGAAAGTGGATGCTTAGAAGAAAAGAATACGTAGGATGAAGAACAGCAAAACTCTGGAGATACTCAGTGCTATTCCAACAATTAAGAGATTCAGGGGTCTCTGGAAATGGAGTTGCATCTAGGCTTTGATAGACACTCAGTAATTAAAGAGTAGTGACTGAATGCAGAACTGTCACTGAGTTTGTGTTCCCACTAGGAAACACGTATAACAGAACATAAAGCTCTACTTTAAAAAAAAAAAATTCTTAATTCCCTAGTAAATCAGGTATCAATGACTACATAACCACATCCAAGCCAAGAATGATTTCTTAAAATAGAGAAGTATAATCATTTCTGAAAGAGATATTCAAATCTGAAATCTCATTCCTCAATCTGTGTTGTGACACAACAAAAAGCTTTGCAACTCTCTGGGTATGGCAGTAGACTCAGAATTATAGGATGCAAGTGAAGATTCTGAGCTCTGCTACAAACCTATGTCACCTTGACTTGGTCATTTTGCCTTTCTGCTTTTCTACCCATGTTTCATCTGTTCAGGCTAAGCTCTTTTTGGCAATGCCAGCCTGTTATTACAGTTGCACAATCCCTAGTACAAAAGCGACTAGAAAACAGCTGGAGCCTCTAGCCACCAATAATGTAAATAACAATAGATTTCTTTTTCTCTAAATAGCAATGTACATGCATCAAACGAGGTCGTAACATGCAGATTTGTAACAAAATAATGTTGTAATAAAATAATAATTTTAAAAATTGAAATACTGTTGCTAATAAAACATCTCTTCAAGTTTTCTCTTTTTCACTACATGTGTATGTGTGTTGGGGAATGTGTGTGTGTGTCTCAAACATAACAGATCCAAATTAAATTTTCCATATTATATCAAAACAAGTGCAATCACAACAACCATTTATTTCTTGGCATTTTCATTTCATTTTTTTAAATGAACTTCCCCTGAGGACATTCTTACAATTGAGCATTTATTTATTATAACTAACAAAAGGAATTTTGATTGTTCCAGCTGTGGCAGAGAAATACACTTTGATAAGCATACAGTACCACAGATGAAAATAACAACACAAGTAAGTAATTAAAAGCTTTGGAATTTAAGGATGAAATTCTCCACTGACATTTCTCTGTAGAATTTAATGTAACTATGGCAGAGAATTGGGGCCTGATAAAAGATGGAGCTCAGGAATGTTTGGCCTTATTTTCCCATTTTCTAGACGGATTGAGTTTCTTTCATCTTAGACAAAATGAAGTCTGACTTATATGATATCAGCCTACCTGGTTTGGAAGATCGCAAATATAGGAATACAAATTACATTTAAACAAAAAGTTTTGTTTGTTTTCATATTTGTACATATGGTGGGAAGTAAAGGAGCAGCATCATACAGCTGCATCACACAGACAGTCTACAGTAGGTACAGGATCATCCATTGTTTTCTGGATGAGGATACACAAGTAAGTTGCCCTGGAGAGAAAAGTTCACATGTACCAATTTATTAATATTAATTATTTTATTTATGTTTTCACCTCATTGTGATTTCAAGGTTTTTGTACGTCTTTAACCTTTAGTAGAAGAGGATAATCTATTTCACATATAGAAGTGAGATAAGAGCAAAGTATTGTAGCACATTGTGCTTTTAAACAGCACTACGTCTGGCAACATCAGTCTGTTAGGTGTTTGATCGTACATTATACCATTGCAAAAATTTCTTTTTCATTGTGTCAACAAAAATGCTTACAGTTTTATAAACACTTAAATTTTGTAGGCTTTTAAAAAAAATCTTGTGATTACCCTGTATATGAAGATTCATTTCTTGAGATTTCACAGATCATTAATAGTTGACAACTTACCTCTGATAAGTGTCTCTTCAGCTTTTTTCATTCTCCTTTGTAAGAATCACGAATAATTTCTTTTTTCTTTTTCTTTTTTTTTTTTTTTTTCCCCATGGAAGTCAAATGATATGGAATGGAAGACAACAGTGGAAAACTTGTTATTCATTCCAGCGTGGCAAGACCTAAAAGCCCTCATGAGAAATAATTCAAATTTCTCCCTGTCTTGATTATTCATTCAGGGTCACAGTAGTACAACTATTACTTTCCTGATGTAAAATTTGGGGTTTTGATGCAAAAGTTTTGTAGATTTTTATTTTTGGTGGAGTTTTTGCTTTCTTCAAAAATCTGCTAGCTTTAAGCTGAAAATCTTTTATTTTTGGCTAATAGAAACAAAACAAACTGACCTCCCTTTGCACATACTCTGCAAATGCCTGTGTGTCAGTACCAAGTTTGTCAGGACATTGCTGCAGTTTCAGGACCAGCATTGGAGGAGGATAATTCAGATGTTGATTGAAAAATACTTCCCCTCCTTCAGCAAAGCATAAGGGAAAGCAAGAGAGTGATTTTGGGAAGAAGACTTAACTGTGTCAAGAATGGTACTTCTAGCTAAAAAAAAAAATGCATGTAATACCACAGCTCCATCAGCAAAATGGAGTGGATAGCAGAAGGCCTGGATGTTTAAGGCAATGAGGTTGTGTTCAAAATCACAAAAGTGGCTTATTAATAAGCCTTATTTGCAGTACATTGTTGTGAAGTGACCGGCAGCAGTTGATGTGAAATTATATGAAAACGTATGTGAGAATTTTTAGAAAATTCTTTGGGGCATTTGCCCAAGTTTAGTCACAGCTCAAAATCTTTACTCTCCCCTTATTAGTTTAAAGCTGTGATGGAAACTCAAAGTGACAGTGCTGTCAACACATTGAGACATAAAGCCACAGAGCACTGTGCTTCCGGGCCAGCAAACAAAACATCAGCTTCCAAATGAACAGAAATCAAAAGAGGGGAAAAAAAAGCAACTGTATGCTATGTATCACCACCATATAATGCTATAAAGTAGAACAGCACATTTACTAACAAATGCAAGGGTAGGAGTGCGTGTGTAGGGAGATTCTGTTCATAGTAGTGCCATAATCAGGAACCTAATTTATTTATCTCTAAATTTGCATGATGATGGGGCTGAGTAGCGGTTGTAGCCTGCTGTTAGTCTGAAAGTTTGATTAAAAAGAAAAAAGAACTTCCTCACCTCTTTCATACACACATACACAAAACAAAGTGAGAAAACCATAAAGGAAAGACCTAATGTGTAGTTTTTACATGCAAAAGTAAGCAAGGGAAAATGAAAAAGCTTCTAAATTATATTTAATGCCATAGCATCTCTGTTTCCTTGTAATAACTCCATTAAACTCAACAACTGAGAGGATACAAAGTAGTTTGCTCTTTCTTTTCTGTTCGAATTCAAAACTCTCACATGTTTCCAGGGCTGCTATCAGGCATTAGGCTGCAGATTTACTTGCAGAGGAAGTAGCATCTTTGCTCTGCTGCTTCATGTCAAATCTCAGCAGGAGGCTGCATGAGGAATGAACTGGACCATGGGAAACATCACATTTCTTCCTTCCACCTCCTTCAGTGAAGTCTCCACAGAATCCTTCACCCTTGGAAGTGTTGATGGGAATGAGGATGGGGACCAGCAAAGAAATTACACAGAATGAATACAGCTCATCTAACTTCATGGCTGTGGTTAAATGCTGTGGCCTTTAGAGCTTACTCAGGCATGCTTCGCATGGACAATTATAGTAAAGCTGCGTGAGCCCAGTCAGAGCAGACTGGGGCCTTTATATATGGAACATATAATTTGTTTAGAGTTAGAGAATGACGGTGAGTCGAGATAATCTTAGTGACACAAATATATAAAGAGATCATAGAACATAGAATCATAGAATCTTTAAGGCTGGAGAAGACCTCCAAGATCATCAAGTCCAACTGTCAACCTAACACCACCATGCCTAGTAAACCATGTCCTGAAGTGCTATATCTACACATTCTTTGAACACCTCCAGGGATGGTGACTCCACCACTTTCTTGGGCAGCCTGTTCCAGTACCTGATAACAGTGTTTCTTCAAGATCTACATGGGTTCTACAAAATCTCCCCAGGGTTCTTGATATAAAAGGGCTTGTTAGCTTGGGTGGTGCAAACCATGAGCTCTAGGATTGAATCCACTGGGAATAGAAGCAAATAAAAATTAACTTGAAAATTTTCCATGATTTTTTACAAAAGACCAAATCTACTCCCATTAGAACCCCGGAACCAATTTTATGCCCACTTACACACATGGACAGACAAAGTCTTGATTGACCATTTACAATCATGAAGTTTTCTTGTTACTCCAATTAATATGTAACTATTGTTACGACTGCGAATAACTTTTGGTATTTTTAATAATTGTGCAATAAGGGCCTTTAAAAAAGACCAAGATATTCAAGTGCCAAGAGTTAAAAAAAAAAACCAAAACAAGACAGAGGAGGAGACTCCAATTAAAGAGCTTCCAATTAAAGAGCTTTAAGTCTAAATGGAAGTGTTGGTCTGGGTATATTGGGAGAACTACAGTCACAGGATAGCTTGTCATATAAAAAAAAAAAAAGTATAAAAAAAAAAACATATAAAAAACACACCAAGTTGGTGTTACAGCAGCACTCATATATGCTATCTGGAGATTCTGCTGGTGAGATGCTGAAAGGAAAAGGGGAGCATTTTGTTTGTTTCCTACACCATCTCCCTCAATGACTTAAGCTAAGGCAACAAAACCACTTTCTTTTCATCATTGCATCTGCTACAAGCATCTTTCAGCATAGTAGTGTCAACAAGATCATGTGATCTTTTCCTGCCCTACTCTGACACATATACATTAGCCAACAATGGAGATTAAGCTTTAGAGACTTGGTGATGAGCACATTCTAAAAAAAAAACCTAATTTTTTCTTCCTATGAAGAAAGAAAAAGAAGCAATACACCTTGAAAGTGAATAACACTAAGATCTTACTGAAAATGTCCTATGAAAGTTTCCTCCTAACCCTCTTTGCTCCTCACTATTAACTGAAGGATGAAAAATTCTACAGATGTAGCTTAGATAAAAAAAACCAAGGTAGATCAAGGTTTTACAAAAAAAAAAAAGTATGCTTTCTAAAAGAAAACATAACCAAATAGCATCATTTCGGATAGTTTCCAAAATTAACCCAATTCTTTTGACTCTGAAGCAGTTACAAAGACTTGATGAGGGTGCGTACTTTAATGATGAATGAGGCCCTGTAGACTATCAACAACTCACTTGCTATGGTGTCAGGGACTATTTGCCACAGTTTGTGATCAGAACGCTTAGCTATGTTACGTGACGCAAGACTTCTGCTTGTAATAGCACGTTACACTTTTCCTGCCTCCATGTTTTATGTTCTTTCTACAATTTTCCACAGCTGGCTGGTTAAACATAGAGGAAACAGATTTAGGACTTAACTGCACTGTGAAACTAAAGTCTGAAAAAGTTGAATTTAATCTCTGAATTTTCTTGGTGCTTCTTAGTCCGTGGCTCCAACTGAAACTTTTACTCGAGAAACAAACTTTTCTACAAATTCTACCACCTCCCTTATTCCAGGTCAGCTTAAACCTAGTTCGTAGATCTTTATGCTAGGCATTCAGGAAGCATCCGTTAGCAGAGATAAGATATCCCCAGAGTTTCACTAGTTCAAACAAATTGAGGAAATAGTTCTATAATTTTTGAAGCAAGGTATCTGAAGATTAATTTATTGAGACTTATGACTAAATATTGTCACAGTGCCTCCAGCATTTTAATAGGAACACTTAATGACACTTCAAGACTTGGTTTTCAGTGCTTAATTTAGAATTTTTAGGGGGTATAGAACTCTGTTGTTCTTTATCTGGGATATATATGTCTATAGTGATAATTAAATTAGTGTGATTTATCATTAACAGAAATTTTCAAAACTACACAAAATTTAAAACACTTTATAAGATTTTAGGACTTCTGCTAATTCCATTCCTTATGCTCTTTTCATATCCTCTCCAAGGATTTATCAGCATCTTAGTATGAAATTCACCTCGCTAAAGCACAAACATCCAAAAAACTGATGTTTAAAATAGTTACCTAGAGTCCTTTCATAAAGACACTGACACTTTCAAAAGAAATTGAGACATTTTACAGTGATTTGCCATTAGGAAGCAGACCTACTCCTTGTTACTAGCTGAGAAGGAAGACTAGCTTATCAGCTGAGACTCTACACTGGATTTTCAGAATGATATAGCTTGATTAATAAATCCCATTCATTCAATTTAGAAGGATTCCCAGAAGCATAAACGTTTTCCTTTTTCTTCTCTCCCACATTAGTACAAGACATGTCAGCATCTGCAGTGCTTTAGAAGAAAATACATCTTTGACACAAATGATGCAAAGCTTTTGAACTTCTTCTGTGCCATAGGAAGACAGAAGTTGAGCTCAGAGAAGTTGAGCTCAGAGAAGCTGAACTCAACTATGATCCTGCAAGAGCACAGTATTTGTTAGCTGATGTTAAGAACTGGACTTCAACCCACATTAGAGAGGAGCAGAGAAATGACTCTACAGTGTGTGCTAAACTGACCTGAGGGAAAATTCCTATTAGCAAGATATAAAACCAAGAAGTCTAGTTGTATTATAAAACCAGAGCAATGCAACTTGTTCCAGGGGCACTGTTTGTGCATATAGCTCACAGAGCAGTGAGGCCTTACTCTTCATTGTGTCATCACTGCTGTAATGCAAATAAGAAGTAAATGCAATAAAAACACCACAAAAGGCAGAAGAATAACATCTGTCTTAAAACTCATCGGATTAATAATGCAAGGAGTGATTTCAGGAAAGGAAATTAAGCTGTTAAAGCAAAATACAGCAAGCTCTGACACAGAAACAACTCCCTATGATCCTGATGGTAGTTTTGCTTTAGTAGGGAATGTTGGGCTCAGGCTGTGAGTGAATACTGACAGTCTGTGCCATATAGCTGGCACAGTTTAAAACGTAAACCATCCATGGGGAAAAGGGGTGGAGAAAATGCTCTGTTTCCTGTATCCTCAGTTCAGATCTGGACCTCTGGTAGTTAAAAAGCAGGAGATGAGAGGACAAACAGGTAGGAAAAACATGGGATCTGTGGCAACATATGAGGAAATAACAGACTACATGCCTTTATAGTGTGCTATAAAGGATATGTAGGGTAATTGTCAATGTGTACCAATGATACCATCCATCTCAAAGCCTGTCAGTGTTTAAGATAGCAACTTTGTGCGTCCTGGATAGCTTCTTGTGCGTCACTAGCTACCTCAGCTAGGACAGTCTCATTACTCTATGGCAGCACCAGCTCTACACTAGCAGAACTTTAGGAGGCTTAGCAAATTCTGTGGCAAAAACCCACTTGTTTCATATGGCTACCAACTCCAAAGGTGATTACAATTGCATTCCAGAACTGAGAACTCATATTCATCATGAAAGCCCTTCCATCATGATTGTTAAGTGCTGCATGAAGTTCATCTCACTTCTTAGTAAGATTTACTGGCTTAGGCTCAGCATTTTATTAACATAGCTATGTGGCCTGCTGACTTGAGCAATATTGTGTCTGGACAATTCAGTATGTGCCTTTGTCCATGAACAGGAATGTTTTTAAATGCCTAAATCACATTAGTTGTATATTAGGTACAAATATGCTGGTTTTGGATCTGGCTGTAAATAGATAGCTCAAGGTTAGATGTTAAGCCAAAGCTGAGAGTTGTCTTCCCCCTCTCTATGTCCAGCCCTAGGCTATACTCTGATCTGTTAGTGGGTTATGCATATTCATGTTTTCATAGCCTCAGGAACCAGAACCTTTTACAAGGCCTCAGACATAGACACAAGTCTTCTCTGGGTGGAGAGCAACACAAAGCGATAGAGCAGAAAGACAGGCCATATGCTAAAAAGGGGACAAAGTAAAGGGAGGCACCGAGACATCTCTCAAGGACCTCCAGTGAGCTTGAAAGCTGTTTCTTCTGCAGATCTTCTTGCCTGCAGATATACTGTTTGTCCTTTGAAGAACAAATTCTCCCTCCACCACAGAAAGCCTGCTGGTATGGGGAAGGTATGACTTTCCTTTCTCCTTGCAACACTTTTGTTCAATCTTTAATCTAGTGGGGCTGTACTCCCATCAACCTATAAAACTGCCACACTAAGAAATTGCGGAAGGATCCTGAAAAGGCCCTCCTTCTATTAAAAGCATCTCCCTTGAGCATATGTTGAAGTACCATGTACAAAGCCTAAGCTCTACATATGTATAGCCTCTGTAGTCTTACTGTAATCTGCAACTCAGTTTTCCAACCGGATTTCCCTCCCTTCTCCTCTTCTTCACAGCGATTTATTCTTTCCTTCAGATTTTTCATACTAATGTAACAGCATAAAGCACAACATGGTGGATTCATTATCTGAGCCACCAATACAAATTTCATCCATCAAAACACCAGCTACAGACTACAGATCCTATCTTCATAAATTACACTGGAAACCTTAATGGAGGTGTCATTCATCCCTACTATTATTATGATGATACAACAGGAGATGTGTATGCTTTAAAAATTAAAGTATATATTTGTATCCATAGTAAAGTCTCCCTGTACATAGGCTATAATATATAAATAGAAAATTATTAATCAAAACTTTCCAAAACAAGGTGAAAAGATTTCTCCTTTTCTTTCAATAAATTGCTTTGACAAAAAAATAACCTTCAGAGCACCCATTTTTGATTTTGAAAACTTTCCAAGCATATATGTACAGATACAAGCAGTCCATATGCTCATCTGATAGTCAAAATTTTGTTTTACAGTTTAATTTCTGCACCAAAAAGGAGGATAAAATCCTAAATGTGTTCTGCAGAGCCTGACTGGGTCTTCATGAAGCTTGTCAAGTCTTGGTATATAACCTTTCAGCCAGAGCTGCCTAATTTGTAGCCAGTTTGGTAAATCTTTTAAAGGAGGACTGATCTTCTGCTGAAAAATGTTATGAATGTGATGATGATGTATGATGGAAACAATATCTTCAGCGGCTTTGTATCATTCACCATAGAGAGCAGCCAAAACCTATGGATAACAGAGCCAACTTGTAAACTAGCATAAGTTTTGTTGTTCCGATACCACAAAGGCATTCTGGCAGCATTCTTGCAATGCGAGGATATGGCAGAACAAATTCTGAAGGAACTTACTTTAAAACAGAAACAAACTCCTGCTTTTCATCTTAGGCTTGTGGTTTCTCTAGCATAATTCACTCAACCTGATGACTATAAAGGTAGTGTAACTGGGGAAAATTGACTAATATTGATTCATATAAGGAAACTAATGACTTTGACACAGAGGTACTTAGAGGTATTCATTTTATTATCTTTGTTGACTTCACTTCCCTCTTTTGATTGAACAGTCCTCCAGTCAGATATTCTTTCTACTCTTGCTTTCATAAGATCTAACCCAATCCATGCAAAATCTTGAGTAAGTATTTTCTAAACTGAAGCAACATCAGCAACAGTTGTATATTGCAATTCCATCCAGGCAATCTGTGCAAAATAAGACAATCACACACTTCTCCTGAAATAATTAGAAGAATACTAGTCCTAGAGAGTTAGATGAGAAGTTATTTTGGAGCAGGAGAGACTGTAATTAGCCAGAAACTGAAAAAAAAAAAATTGACCTGAATAATCACTTTTTGTTACAGAGAATTGTTGTTCTCTATAGAAACAAAAACCATCCAGAGTAGATTAAGGAAGTCCATTAATTGCTTTTGTTCATTTTAGGGATCAAGGATCTTGACAGCCAGGGAATTCTGTTTTCTCTCTTGAATGCTGCTATCTCCCTAGGCCCCAGGGATGTCGCTCACAGGGAGAACCAAAGTCTGTATTAAGTGCCTTGGACAACGCATCCCATTTCTATGCTCCAATTTGCAAAGGCTCAGCACCGTAATTTCCTCCCCCCAAGCGTCACGATGTTATGGCTGCAGAATGGTACTGACTGCTGGATGTGGAAAGAGTTAATACTGATTCCTGAAGGAAATAGGCAGCTGTGTTACTAAGCCAGAAGAGTGAAACAGTCTTTATTCTCCCTATGACCCCACACTGCCAGCTGCAAGCCTTTCACAGGCACAGGTTATTACATGGCACTTGAGGAATGCTGCAGCTCCCCTCCATTATTCTGATGAGGGTTTTTTTGTATTTTCTTTTATTCCCAGAGCACTGTATCTTTTCCTAGGAACAAGTCACCAGGAGGGAGCTTTTTAATCTGTCACTCAGGGACTCATATAAGCAAGTACCTGTATAACAGGGTTTGTGGGATCTGGGGAAGATTGAGTTCTTCAGTCAAGACTTGAAGGTGTGACCTCCTGATTTAGAAGACAGAGTGCTACTTCTGGAGTTTACCACTTCCACCGTCCTTCCCATCTGTTTTTGTCAAGCTCAAGAATTGTGCTGCCAGTGGAAAAGGCTGCAGTTCTTAATGAAATCAGAAGTGCTGGGAATTAAATCTGTGGTTTCTGAAAGATCATCAGCACTCTGTTTTAACCCTTTTTTTCTTTCATTTTTCAGATTCAGATCTTTCACTGTTAAAAACTTCCAGACACTTGCTTTTTCTTTTTTAAATTAATTTGTAGTATTTGTTTACCACTATGATCATTAACATTCCAAGATTTTTTTTTTTTATTACTGTTCTTTGTTACAATGTCAGACAAGCATAAAGCAGACAAGCAGACAGATGTATAGCTCAGGAAAAAACTCAGTAAATCATAGGAGACAACTATGGAGCAAAGGCACAAATACTGATTTTGTTGGAGTAAATCTGAGAACAAACCTATGGCAGTGAATAGATCAAATTTTCAACTGATGAAGACTGGTTTCATTCCACAGCAAAGGATTCACGACTCGACTGGTATACCTCCATCTGAAACAAGAATCTGAAATCTGGAGGCTCCAGACTTTGGAGCTGAGAATAGGAAGAACTATACCCTCAACAGACATCACCTGCCATAGAAGTACACATGTCTACAGAACCTGAGGCATTTGGTACTACTCTTCACTGTGGGAGTTAAAAATCTTTTCTAAAGATGTTTGGTCTTCTGACCATCCTCTTGTTGGGTATTTTTTGTTTGTTTTGTTGGGTTTTTTTTGGTTTGTTCGGTTTGGTTTGTTTTGTTTCGTTTTTTTTAAATCAGCAGATTTCAGATAACAACAGAACTACACCCAGCATTGAGGAGACAGAACTGTAGTCCTTTGGACAGAGCACAAGACAGGAGATTAAGTTTGTCCTCCCATCTTTCATAATAATTCTCTGGGTGGGTTCAGGCAACTGACATCCTTATCATTCAATTCCTCCATCTCCAAAATAATAAGTGATCCTGAACATCTTTGTAAGATTCATTGCTATTAAGATTTATTGTGAAAAAGCTGTCTGGGTGTTATTATTGCCCTCATTACTGTTAATACTTATTACTATTATTATTGTTATCATTATGCTTCTGCACTGGTGAGAACAGCTTAAAGCATATACCACTGTGCTGGGATCTACAACTTGCAATGGAAAAACTAGCCTGAAAGATAACCTTGCCACTAACAAGGTAAAAATGAGAGCACCAAGCAACTCGATAGCCTGTTTCACTGATAAAAAGGCTTTCAAATACCCTGAACCAGATTCTGTTCTCAGTGAGATGAGTGTAAATCTGAGGGGTCCTGCTGAGGTCTGCAGGACTATAGGGAAATTACTGAAAATCAGAATTTAGCCCGGTGATACTTAAAGTAAATGTGCTCACTCTGAAGGTCCTGATACGTGTTGGTGCTCAGTGTGCTACACAGAGAAGGAAAAACAACACAGACACACATGCTAATTAAAACTGCAGATGTGACTTGGTGGCTAGATTAAACACCACCTCTGGAAAGAGGGGAGCTGCCAGATATAAAAAGCAGAAAGCTCCTCAATTAGATGCCTCAAAGGACTGTTACTGATCTAATTTCTCCTAATTTCTAGATTTTTAGAAGTAGAACTGACAGCCCTGTCTTTCCGGGTGATGTCTGTCAGTTAAGTGCTGACCCATGCCTGCTCCAAAGTGACTTTTTCTACATACTTTTCACCCAGGAACTCAGGTGGATATTTAGAGATCTCTCTTAAGCACCCCTATTTTATCCTCTTTGGGTGAAAATAGAGCAGATAGGGCACATGTGGGACTGGGGCTACCGAAACAGCTGATTTTCAGCCCTTTTTAATTACAGAGTGAATATGGAAAGCCTAAGTTACAGACAGGACAACAGCCAGCAATGCAGATGGAAAATACATGGGTCAAGGCTATGCATGCTAAAGCCAGCTTTTAATCTCACAGGCAAAATCAGTCTTATTTCCACTGGACCCAAGTAGCTGGCTTGCAAGAGGATTGCACTGCCATGAAACACACATAAAACTTTTCTTCTGGGCTGTGGGAGTCACTGAGAATTTAAAAAACTCACATCATTACTAAGGAAGAAAATAAACAACATGCAAAAAAACCACAAACCGAAAAACTGAAAATAAAATAAAGTTAAGCCTCTCAGCCTGGCTTATCTTTGTTGAAGACAATGTCTCCTGTGGCTGCTATTCCTACAACAGCTGCTGTGTGGCATTGCTCTCCTTCAGATGAAAAGAAGCGGCGTGCAACACCAGAAAGGCAACAGCACTTGCTGTAGCACATTTATTGAAGACAGTCCTATTCCCTGTCCTCGTAACAAACTGTTCTAATTGTTATGTTGACTATTATGGCTAAAATTGCAATGCTGTGCTGTTCAAGATTTTTTTTTGCCTATATTTCTGTAAAGCTACAGGGTGCAAAATGTGCCTTTTACAAATTATTATTATTATTTAAGAAAAAAAAAAGCCTTGAAAAATAATCTGCTGGCTATCAAATCTATTATGACATATATTTCAATTAAAAGGCTATATAATTTATATGCATAAGCTTTTCTTCTGTCAAGTTTATATTTTTGTTGTCTTGTCATAATGCCCTGAAGTAAGCACTTCTGAATTTTAAACTTTAGCATTTATCTTAGCAATCACGCTGTGAAGATAAATATCCCTTGAGGAAGATTCACAATTGGATCTTGTATACCAGTAAGTTAGGCTTTGTACAGGTTATTACTGCACTAGGAAGCATGGGGGTTCAATAACAACAATTAGCATTTAGAGATACACTGTTTGTGCTCAGTGTATTCACATACACCAGTTAATTAAAGCCATGCAATGGTTGTGATTCTGAAGCTGAGTTCTGGGATTCTTGGAAACATTTGGGTGGCATAAAAGGGTCATAAACCAGTTGCAAAATCTTCATTAAAAAATTCTCCTGGTGCTAAACTTTCTGTAGGGATCTTTTTCTCACGTCTCTTCGAGCACAGGGGACGTGCAAGCTGAGACTGCTATGGCAAAGCAATACTTTAGAGCCACAGAAGCAGCTCCTGAAGTGAAGAGCACAGTTCAGCTTCTCACCAGTTTAGATAATTCCTGCACACCTTTGCATGGTCAGCGTGAACCAGAAGGGTGAACTGTAAAATTACTTTTTTTTTTTTTTGTGAACACGTTATTTTTTTAGCTGGCTCAGTTCTTTGATCCAGTTTACTGAGTGGTCATGTAAAAATGCTTCAGGCCAGCACAACCTAAGGAACAGCTTGAGAAAAAAAAAGATCTTGGGACAGCAACAAAAACGGTAAGTACAGTCACATAAGTGAGTATTGACCTGTGACACACCTTAGTTTCAGGATGCTAATTAGGTTAGGTGTTTTATTTAAATTAGAGTGTGGTCACCTTTAAGGCAATCTAAGATTACTCTGTTATGAATCATAGAATCATAGAATCACAGAATCATAGAATCACAGAATGGTTTGGGTGGGAAAGGACCTTTAAAGCCCATCCAGTTCAACCCCCCCTGCAAGGAGCAGGGACATCTCCAACCGGATCAGGTTGCTCAGAGCCCCATCCAACCTGGCCTTAAATGTTTCCAGGGATGGGGCATCCTCTCTTGGCAACATGTGCCAGTATTCTGAGAGGGGACAATGATCTGTGCCACAGCACTAGCGCTCAGATGGCCTTCAGGTTGGCTAGATCTTGCTGAAAAAAATCCAGAAAAAAATGATTACGAAATGGCACGAGGAGGAGGTGTTAATGCACAGTTGAGAATGGAGTAAAGTATTTATCCATGCCTCCTTGACACCTGCATAGACTTACATTAGCTGAAACTGATAGTGAAACTGCACCTATAGACTTGCTCTGGACTACACTTTGAAGGAGTCTCTTTCACTTTGCTGACCACAGAAAAAAAAATATATGGCCATTAGACTGCCAAAGTAGGCATTAAATTAGATTTTGAATAAAAATTAGAAGCAATAGGGGCCTCTGAGACAATGCAGAGAGTCCTAGAAACAAAACTGGCTTCCCATCACATACTTATTCTCTGCAAGAAGGTCTCTGTTGAGAATCGTCCTGATGTTCGTTTGAACTTAATGGGAACAATCTGTCCCCCTAATGTGGACAGAAAACCTATGACAAATGAGAAGGTGATCACTGAACCAGCAAGCAGGAGAGCCAGGAGCAGGTCCCAGTCTCTCCTTGCTGTCTGCTCTCCGTCCCAAGTTGCCTGCCAGCCTGCAAGAAGCCACTGCGGTGGTTATTTATCTCTACACAGTGGGGGCTTGCTCTCAGGTGTAGTCTTATCGATTTCAGTGCTAGCTATAGTGCTTGTTTTGTAACCTGAACAACTTGTACTCTTCTCTGCCAAGTAGCACGAAAGCTGAGCAGATATTAGGACCCCATAACATTTCAGAGAGTATTACAGCCTTTGTCCTGTGCTGTGATTGCCTTTAGACTTCATAAGAGGTGAGGATCCAGATCTATGACTCTTATGTTTGCCAATATAAGTTCAAGAGCCCTTTTTTTCTTTTTTTTTTTGATCCTGGTCCCTGACTTCCTACAGAAACAAAACCTTTGTGATCATGATCATTCTATCTGATGTCAATTCCCCTCTCCCTGACAAGCTTTTGGAGCTCTTAGCCAGATTCAGCTGACTGTGGGAGATGAAAATTTATGTTTATGTTCTTAGGCATTTTTAGGAAAAGTGACAATTTCTTAGGGGATCGATTCTCAAAACAGCATGTCCATGAAAGGACGTTCTGCATGGGAGGATGCCTGATCAGTTGTTGCCAGGTGTTGCAGCCCAGCAGTCACCAAGCACGTAGCTCAGCAGCCACTACCTTGCACTGCCTTGTAGAGACACTCACAGGGAATAGAGGGCAGCAGAAATATTCTGGGACAGTATGGGGACATGTAGGGTGATGGGATGGTTGTTTAAAAAATGCTTCTGTAATTTCATTTCTTGTGGATGTTGAATTTATGCCCTTTCTTATCCCTGTTGACTGCTGTCCTGATTGTGACTATCTTGTTTTTATATAACGAATCTAGACACAGGGCCCCAGTCAGCTGTTTGATGCACTGGGAGCAACTGTCTGTCCTCAGTGTTTGACACGTTCTTTTCCTCTCTCCACGGAAGTTTTTGAAAACAGAAAAAGACTCTAAGACTTGCCGGGACTGTGCTCCCTCCAGTACCTGGATAAGCTAGTGTAGTGTGCTAAGACTGTGTTTTGCAGCTGACCAGTTGCTCAACTCAGATTGTTCAGAGGAAATTTCCGTAAATCAAATAGACAACTAGAAAATAACCTGCCAGTGAAGTATATATATACACATATATTCAGATACAGGAGGTTTGAGATTACGTTTCCGAAAGTAAGAAAATGCTGCCCTGGTCAATTTAGTCAATTGAGAGTTCAGAGCAGTTTTACTTGCTGGTGTTCTCTTGCTATCTATTTATAATTACAAACATTAGTGGGAATTCTTGAATAAATTTAATAAAGTACAGTTCTTTTATAGCTTTTCTGTGCCAGTCCAGTTTTTTTTCTATGTCTCTCTTTGTGACATCTCCCAAACAGACCGGACTGACAATTGTGGTCACTATTGCCATCTCTTTAGCTTTACAGTACTGTCTTAAGCAATCCTCCAGCTGAATTTCAGGCTAGTGTGCTTTCTATAGTGTCTCAGTACTGATTATCCCTCTGGGTATGATGCAGAGAGTAGATTCCTCCCCCTCCCAGGACTGTAGGGTACACATTGTACTACCACCCCACTGTTCCCTATCAGGAGATTTGTCTTGCCCTGAACTAATTCACACACTGGAGCAGAAAATAAGAATGAAAAAAAAGAAAACCAAAAACAAACCCAAAAGATAAAAATAATAATAAAAAAAATCAGACTCGTATATAGTATAAATCAAAGTAACTCTGCTGAAGTCAATATAGCTATACGGATATGCACTCGGTGAGTGCTCAGCTTAAAATTTCTAGTGGTATAAGCAGCCGTGTTTCAGCGTTACCTGCAGCTTTCTCAGAGCACCAGTATTTTCAGCATGCAACAAAAGAGTAAACCACAGTGTAGCCATTGCTTCCTTGTAGCTGGTTGCTTATTTTAGACAGGAAAAAAAATCTGTTCCTTTCAAAATATAATGGAAAAGATTACTAACCACGAAATATATAGCAGCTGGAGATGTCAGTTTGAATGCAACACACACATCAGAACACAAACATTTTTAACAGGTTCTAGTTCACAACCAAAAATAAATTAAGAAACTGTATATAGATAGCTATGCACTTGTTTTATCCGTGCTCTCTGCTTCCACATATTTTGATCACTTAAAGATATTAAAAAAAAATCTGATGAATGCATAAAAAGAAAAGGATTCATTTTGCAATTGTAACCTAATCGGCTTCAAATCTCTGCAGGTTGTAGGGCACACCACTGAGCTGAAGTCATGTTGAAGAAACAGCTTAAAATGACTCACAGTCCCCTGTTTCTGGGAAGATTAGGTATTTGGAGGGAGGGGGAGAAAGAGGAGGTGTTTGGGACTTCTCGTCATTCTTTCCCCAAAGCAGAAAGGAGCAGCTTCAAATGCTACAAGCATCTTGTTTGAAAAGGTGACTTCAGGGTGCAGGACTACCTGGATTTATTTTCGTAGACATGGAAAGTGGCACTAGGTGGGCTGCGTGATCTCCAGACAGTTGTGCTCTTTCTTTGTGAAATGCTTTGAGATTTACAATTTCAAGCCACTGGTGCGAACAAAAAGTCTTAGCAAAATTAAGATCGAAGAGTAAGTTTTCTATCGGATTTTTAAACCAATATGAACAATTCTGTTTGCAGGGATACTATTCTCCCTTCAGATTTATCATATGATGTGAAAATTCTACAGAAGGAGTAGCATCCTTTATTAAATTAAGTGGCTATTTAGAGTAATTTCTATAGAATCCAATTTAATATAAACCCCTATATTATCCAATTTTCTATAAACCCCTATAGGTTTCATATCTTTTCCATTCTGTAGGATTTCTCTGTAGGGACAGTTATTAGTGGCTGCAGGATCTGATTCACAGCAAAGTTGTTTTGTAGAAAGGAAAAATGGCTTCACTGTGAAAGATTTCAATGTAAAGCAGGGTCTGCTTTTGCAGGCAACAGCCGTAGACTGATGCCACTCCTTCGGCTGAACTTGGGCTGGATATACCCACAGTGATGCTATAAAGCGGTATAGGGGCTCAGTGACACTTTACCTAAGTCACATTTTGAGGGTTCAGTCCCCAGGCAATACACTTTTTTTTTAAATTGTTTTTGAGGTAGGCTCCCAGAGCCACCAACTGAATGGGAAAACAGCCTGCTTGTAGTGAGTAACTCAGGTATAAAAGCAAGTTCTTTCGAGAGGGAAATGGCTCCTTAATCTGCCATTTGGTAGAAGCTGGTAGTTTCTCAGCACCAGGTTGCATCCTATCGATCTACCTGTGATTGTGCAGCTCTTACTGCCGTCCCCATTACCCGACTGCTTGCCAACTATTTGAGGCTGCATTTTATGAGGCAGCAACACACACGGTCTCTGCCAAAGCCGGTTCAGGACAACGTGAAGAGCAGAAGCAACTCAGCCAGAAGCAGTAGTTCCTCTACCCCAGCTCAAATGACTAACTAGATAGAAAAAACAGATTCACAATCTCTCTTAAACACTGAATCACAGTCTTATGCCTAAAGTACTTTGCAAACACATGTCCCCAGTTGCCTTCCCAGCACACTGTGGCCCTTTGAATCAACAGCAATGAGGAGCAGCACAGACGGAGGGTTTCATTTTGCCAGCAGCCTGCAGCATTAGAGCGTGCAAGTCGTACACACCTTAAGTTTTAACGGTTGCCATGGCAATGAAAGGAGGCATTACAAAATGCACAAGCTGTTGAACATGTTGCCGGAGCTGAGAGGAAGAACTAAGAATAAACTTTCTGCTAATTCTCTGTAACGGCGCGCTCCAAGCAGCTGCTGCTCGGCCAGCATCACATCCCAGTCAAGCAGCTCGTTAATACCAGGCAGATTGGAGCAGGAGGGTGTCGCCCCGCTGAGCGCTCTCGGGGCCTGGTACCTTGCGGCCACGCTGCCGCTTTCAGCGCAACGGCTGCAAATGGAGGTTTCTAAAGAAAGAAAGGGCTAATTTTATTGTGATTATTATTATTACTCTTTAATTCCTCATTTCCATGGGGCTGACAGATAAGATTACACCAGCTGCCTGTGTGTGAATAACCCTTCTTTATTTTAACACTAACTGCAAAAATTGCCCTCATGACAAAGGCTTTAGTGATCAGCTGGAACAATAGAAAAAGTGTCCGCCTGGTCCTGCTGCAGAGAAAGGAGCAGGAGTTTTGAAGAAAAGGAGGATGAATGTCACCCCTCACCATTTCTGCAGCCGTGTGTGCACACTCCTGTCCAGGCGTACCCACGGGGAAACATGTCAGGGCTCCTGACCCCTAACACAGGGGCAAAGAAGGCTTCAGGGCTTTTTACCTCTGCCTCCCGAAGCATCCTGTCACACAAACATAGGCTCTGAATGCAGTTGAGTGAGCAGGTAAACGCTCCATGTGCTCCCCCAAAAAGCTGTCCCCAGAGGTGGTTTTTCCTTCTCCATTCCCCACAAATGTGTGTCTCCACGCTTGCTGGTTTGAGGCAGAATTTTCTTCGCGGACACGGTCAGGAAGTCTGTTTTTCTGCCTGCTAAATACCCACTAGATGGCAACATTCCTCATTCCCTCACTGCCGGAGCCAGATCCCTCTTGGTGCAGAGTGGGGTGTGTGTGGGGGGTGCAGATAAGACACGGGGATCTTGGATGCTATTGTGGGCTGAGATTTCCTAAGCACAAATAAAAACAGATTCAGCAGAACATTCATTAGCGAACTTATCCCAGCTTTAAAAAGAAATTTAACCATCAACAACAAAATATGCATTACCCGATTCTCTTGAGGACATAGAGGGGTATTTCTGAGCACCTGTCTAAAAGCAATTTCAGGCCTTGTAACTCAAATAAACCCCTCAATTAAGGATATAAATAACTGTAGTCCCCAATACAATTTGATCTCCATACTTCTTGCCCTCCTTTCCCCCAGACATTTTTCTCTGCCTTCTCTTTCTCCCGAGCATTGTCCTAAACTAGCTTGGATTAGAAGCTTTTTGCGTATGTATCTGTTTACATACCTGTAAAGTGCTCATCATACTTTGAGTATAATATACAAAAACAATAGTAAACTATCCAGATTTCTGTATACACAGAACATATGCAGGGCCCACTCCCTCAGTCTCAAATCTACATACATTCTCATGCCCTCATACATGTACTTGGAGGCACTAGAAATGCTCCTAAAAACATGTAGGGAGATAAAACTTGTTTCAGAAGGAGCAGATAGAAGAAAGAAGGGGATGGAACTTAAAGAAGAGGAAAAAAAAAGTGAATATGCATTTCCACAGAGTGCTATAGTGATTCAGCATTAAAGGGAACAGGGCGATTATACCACCACCTGATGCGACAGCTCACAATGAAGTAGGAAAGGTCAGGTTTTGAGTCTCCCACGCAGGTCAATATATGGCACATTTCTCAGAGACATTACCCTCTGCCACTGGTATCTGGTAATGATGTCCTGGGTGATGAGGCACCTGCGATTCAATGCAGGGAATCAAGCACTCAACCCAATGGTACCCCCAGAGCAGCTCCTGCTTGACAAACTGATTACCTTCAACCTTTAGGTTTTATCCCCTGCTTAGTTTCAAAGGCAAGGAGGATGTGTCTTTCATGAGAAAATTAGCCTAGCAGTACGTGTTGAATTTTGTTCACTTGTTTCTGTTCCCTTTTCCTTTGAAACACCTGATGTGGACTGGTTTTGATATTACAGTTATAGAACTTTCTTTCAATTTTTTTCCTGCAACATGAGCAAATATGAGGTTCAAAACAAACTCAGCTGTTTAAAATTGGATAAAGAAAGGGAGCTTATGGAAGGACTTCACAACCATCTCTACAGAAACTGAGGCTGGGAATGAAAAATATGTGAGAAGCTATGAGATTTGACCTGTTGGTTTTTGCCTTCCAGGAAGATCCTACTAGAAAGCATGACATACCCTACCCCCACCAAAAAAAAAAAAAAAAAGCAGGAAGCAGAGAAATGAGAGGAGATTCCTTAAACATGGTGAACTAGAGTGTGACTGGCACAGAAAAGTTTGTAGCTAGATTGACTGGAGCACTGTAGTGTGAGGAAGACCATCTACACAACAAATAAACCCCAGAGGAAATATCCACCAGGCAACAAATACTGAAACTGTGCTTTCATAATGGTTAAAGCTAATGTAATAAGAAGACTCAGCTTCAGTAACTCATTTGTAACCCTCTGTTGTAGCTGACTGCAGGTCTTAGAAGAAGCAAAATATTGGTGATGTCTTACCTCATGCTGACCACTCCCATCTTTAATCAGCAGACGACACTTGTGCCATGGCAAAACATAAACTTACAGGAGCACAGGACACTTTGGCAATGGATTCAGATAATTTTCCTCAAGCTATTTAGGAATGGTCACTTAGGACATACGTACACTGAATGGCGAGGGAAATTAGCACTGCCACATATTGGATATCCACACCTATGCCTGAAACGAACATGTTTCCAATTAAAAGTGAAAGAGACAATTGTTGAAGTCACTTTGGCAGTGAGAACTCTCCAGCTGCCTCTAGATTCCTGAATAAGTGAAATGTTTGACACAGTAGCATATGTTTTTGGCAATGTTGTTTAATCCATGTTTTAAAGGGAAAATTGAAATTCTACAAGGTGTGAAAAAAAAGATCACTGGAACATTTTCTGTTTGGAGTGACAGCGACCATGTCACCCTTCTATTCCTGTTCTCTGTAGACTTTCATTTTGCAAGAACTGCCTTACAAATGAACAGATAGGGAAAACACAGAGTAGGCACATAGCAAGAGAAAGCAAAGTTAGCTGCAGTGTCACATAACAGAGTTCTGCTCTGCAAAGTACTGGGAAGGGCCTTGGAAGAAGCAATGCAATCTGCATAAAAAAAAAAAAAATCAATGAAATCTGTTACAAGATTAATTCACATCTTTAAAAATCTGGTCTTTTTATCAGTTGTTAAAACTGAAGAGGTGGGGTGTGGAGGGGAAACATACCGTATAAATATAGGCTGAAGAAGAGTTACAGTTTACAGGCATCCCAAAGCTCTGCCAAGATTCTTATATCTCCCCACCTAGCACCCAAACCTAGATTGTCTCTCACTTTCGCAAACCATAAACTTGGATAGGACCATCTGAGTCATTTAACACTGTCTACCACTATCAAAAGGTACCCTCTAACAGAGAAAGGATGTAGAACACTGTGGCTACTGCACATATGCCCATATTGCAGTATCATGGGATTTACTTGTGGAAACTTGCAGATTTGACTAACTTCCTTTTTAAAATGTACCTTTACTTTGTTGAATTGTAAGCATTATTCCATCTCTCAAATATAACATTAATTGTATAGTAATATTTTGATTTCATGCCACGAAAAACTTCAACAAAATATTTTCTCAATTAGCATCCAATAATAATACAACAAAAGGAAAAAAAAAAAAAAGAAAAACAAAAGCACACCAAAACTAAAAACTGAGCACACATCAAGTGTTCCTGCCAAGTTCTGCTTAAAATGAAGCTTTTATTCCTCTTCTTTACATTCTGTTTCTTAGCCAATCTTTGCCCCATTATAATGTGTTTTCCTTCCTATTCCATGACGGCTTAGTTTCTTTAACAGCCTTTTGTGAAAGAATTTCTCAAAAGCTTCTTGAAAGTCCTAATAGATTATGTCAGCCAGTTCTCCTTTATCCAATATTTATTTGACACTTTCAAAGAATTCTAGTAAATTAAAGAGGCTTGATTTTCCTTTACACAACACACATTTCTTTGCCTGTAACATAACATGCTTATCTAGGATTTTTTATAATCCTACTTTTAATTATCATTGCAGTCCGTTTGCTGAAGTAAGGCTCACTGGTGTGTAATTCCCAGGATCATCCCTAATGTCTTTTTAAAAGACAGATAAAACATCTCCAGTGGATGATGTTAATGAGAGATTGTATGTTTCTGTTAGCAGCCCAACCACTCTGTCCTTAACTTCCCTCAGCATCTGGTCTAGGTGGCTTGTTACCCAGACTGGCACCTAGCCAGGACAGAGGGGTTAACACCTCCACCCATGAGAAAAGTGCTTTGAAATCTTTAATGGCCAGATGCATTGAGAGCATCAACCTCTAGGTACCTGCTGATGTTCAGCTTTTCCATGAGGACAGAGCCCCATGCTGGGAAAATATCATGGCTTTCATCTGTGGACTCAAAAGGCAGGATTTTCTTGCAGTTTTATAGACTGCAAAACTGATAGAACCATTTCAACCATTTGTATACAAATATGCAGCAATTAGAGTGAATGAATGAAGCTCATTCCATAATTCCACTGAGCACTATAGTATCATGTAATCAGTTTATTCTACCTGCAACATAAAATTCTACTTAGCTACACAAGAGTACGTTTTATCAATTATTGATTTATGAACAACTAAGGCTTTCTTCAGTAACCATTTATGCTCTTGGTTTTATCATCTCTGCTGTGCTGAGAGTAGTGTCATACAGTGGCATAGTCTATACTATTTAAAATTCCACATACTTCAGTAGATTACCCCATTAACCATTATGTTTTCCAGGCTGTATAGATTAAAGTAATTAAACTTGTCCTCAAAGACCTAGCTCTTTGATTATGGGATCATTCTACCGCCTGCAGCACATTTGAGGTGATTTGCAGTAATATTGTCTTTGGGAATTTAGTGACCATATTACACTGACAGCAGTGAAAGCTGGTGGCCTTAACAAAAAAAAAAAAAAAAAAAATTTCATCTGTGCCCCTTAGAAAATATCTCACAAAGGCATCTTGGGGCAAGGCAGCAGCATTATGAATGGCTGGATGGCTTTGGGAGACTGGCACTGGTCTGTGTAGCCCCCTAAATCAGGGTTTACTGTTTCAGGCTGTAATGAACTTGCAACTGTGTTCTGGCTGGAAGTGACTGAAAGAGGTTTTCAGAAGACTGTACGCTGGTCCATGTGAAACGAGTTGGATAGCATCAGCAGAGAGAACAGGTGCCCATATAATACTTAAACCAAAGTATCTCACTCAACTCTCAGGATAATAATTTCAGCATCAAGGCCAAGGATAAAATGAGAATGGTGACTAAAGTGCTTTTCCTTCCTGCAGAAGTGTCCCTTCAGGTCAAATGAAGGCATGTTGGCCTGAAAATGTGAGGAAACCTGCATATTTTCTGACTCTGCTTTATCTTTTCTATGGATAAAAGGGAGATTTAAGAATGTCAATCCTGCATCTTTCACTGGCATGAAATTTGCTAAAAAATGTGTAAAGGAGGCAAAAAAATTGATACTTGCAGACAGGCTGCTGATGCATTGTGGAGAAATTTTCAAAACCATTCCCTTTAGAAATGATTCATCTTATGTGTCATATATTTTCTCTTTTTCTCTGTACTTTTTTTCCTTCTTACAAAGGACTGGAAAACAGGATCCTCACTGCTTAAAAGTTAATCTACTTTGGCTACCTATTCCTCACCTGCAGTCAATATCTCCCTGTGTGACAACCACAGCTATGAATTTATTTATACAGCAGCAGTGCCCAGGGGCCCCAGTAGGGATCAGCATTTCATTTATGAGATGCAGCAAAACATAGCCTTTTTGCACATTACTTTTTTCCTTAACAAATGAAGGATGAAATAATATAAGTAGTTATTCCCATTTTAGAGATGGAGAACTGAAAAACAAAGAGATTAAAAGGCAGATGCAGAAAAGGATTTAGATGATGTACTGACTGCCACTTAGCCTGCATCCCATATACTCATAACCCTGACTCATGGCCATCTGCTCTTGGAATGATCTATATATTTCACAGATTCTTAAATTTTTGACTAAATTTCCCTCAATACATGTATTTCTGTCATAGTATAACCTAAATCTGCAGCTGCCAAGTACCAAAGGCAAAAATGCCCAATGGGATTCAAAACCTAGGTTTTCTCTGCCTAGCTCATCAGTGTGCCTACTGGATAGAGGTTCTCATAAAATAATCATGGTAGACCTCTTTTAGAATCATAGAATGGTTAAGGTTGGAAGGCACCCTCAAAGGTCATCTAGTCCAACCCCCTTGCAAGGAGGAGGGATATCTTCAATGAGATCAGGTTGCTCAGAGCCTTCTTACACAAGAACCTAACAGAAACCAGGAACCTGGATGATTATATCAGGGCGATGCTTGGTTTTCTTTTTTTTTGTTCCATTATTTTGTATTAAATTCAGAATCTGGATGTGGATGTGGGCTTCTATCCAGTTTCACCACTTTAGATGCAAGGTGTAAAGGACTGATGTTAAGTATATTGTTGTCCAGATAAGCCATGAGGAACTGAAATGATGAGTGCTTATATCTCTGAACACAATTCCCCTGGTCCAAATGGTTATTTTTATTTAAATACTGCCTTGAGGAATACACCTCAGAAATGAGGCTGGAAGCAGACAGATAAGATATTACTTTAAGCACAGTCTGCCTCATTTAGCACTGCTGTCCAACATCATGGTCTAAGCTTGCCTGAAATAGGTCACAGATGCTTTGAACTAGTAGAAACAATACTTCAGCATACCTTCAGAAAGAAATGCTACCACCTTCAGAAAGAAGTTCCTGGAAAGGGCATGGCAATGAGACATGTCTCACTGCTCATCTCTTCGTGCTTTTCGAGCTTTTCTCCCATATAGCTAAGTTTACAAACTCTGCCAGCTTTAGAAGGTTCCTGAACTTCACCCTGACCCTGGCTGTAGCTCTGAACCTCTTGTCTTGCCATAGACCATTAGGACACTGTCCCTGAGATTCACAAAGGGATGACAGGTAAAACAATAGTTCTCAGCAATTCTACAGTTCATACCAGTGAAGATTATTTCAGTCTAGTCTGTGATATATCTTTAATTTCTGAGTTCCTCTTCTCAGCAGTTTTCTGACTGTTGTCTTCTCCAGTGTAAAGAACAGTCTGAGATGTTACCTATTATAAGAGACAAACAGACCCAGTCTATTAATGCGTGGCTCCTTGGCTGGTATCATCACCACAGTTTTGGGTTTTTAGATAATGGGATGGCCTACACGGCATCAGCTTTCTTGGCATCAGATGGGATTTAACTTTCTCAAAGGGGAAAGACGGTCTTTCCTCACAAGCTAGCAGGGCTCATTGACAGAGCTTTAATTAGACTTGATGAGGGAGGGAGATAATATCAAGCTTGTCTGTGACAACCTGTTGGATGACACACCAAGGTTAGAGGGACAGGGTGGTAGTGAGTGCCCTCAGTCTGTTGCTCTGAGACATGCTGGGTACACTGGAGCACACTGAGGATATATTCAGACTAGATATAAGGAACAAATTTTTTAGAATGAGGGTGCTGAAACACTGTCCCAGGTTGCCCAGAGAGGTGGTGGATGCCCCGTCCCTGGAAACACTCAAGGCCAGGTTGGATGGGGCTCTGAGCAACCTGATCTGGTTGCAGATATCCCTGCTCCTTGCAGGAAGTTTGGACTGGATGGCCTTTAAAGGTCCCTTCCAATCCGAACTATTCTATGATTCTATGATAAATTAATCTGTGTTCAGGAATTTCCCAGGTATGAGACCTCAAATACTATAAAAGAATCTCTGGTATGGTTAATTCAGGGAAAAATTACTCTTCCCCAGAATTCCTGGCGCTATTCAGGACTATTGACATACCAGAGACATTCCCAGTTCACAGCTTAGTTGTTATCAAGCATTCTTGGATGTTAAAATAATTTAGCATTATGGAGAAAAGCCATTTTGTGCCACTTGGCCTTGGTGCTAGAAAATAGTTCAAATACTAATATTAATATATTAGTATTGAATAATCTTTTGGCTCTGTGAGTTAGACTTGGAGTGAGACTTTTGACTTTTATTTTTTTCCATTTCTAAGAAAATCTTCTTTTTTTTTTTTTTTTTACAGAGCTGTGCATTGTAATGAAGAACAAGATTTATATTGTTTTCTTGTATAAAGAATACCAGTCTCTGAGCTACAGTAAATTTGCATGCTTTCACTGAAATCTACAGGACCATGATTAAATTTGAACTACCGATTAAATCTTTTGCTCAGTTATCACCCAGGTTCTTAGTGCTTTGCAAGATCAGGCTATAAGGGTCTAATCCAATTATTTTTGCCAAAGGAAGGTTGACTCTGACTGTGAGTTTCAGGATGAGTAACTGTGGATCGTGATTTCAGAGTTATTAAAATAAAACCCACCTTGTACTGCAATTATGCTGAGAACTTTCAAAAAGACATTTGATAAATGTTGCACTCCTGAGAGGTCCCAGAGTGCTGGTCTTGAACGCTGAAGTGTTTCATCTCACCCCACAACAGATAAAGAACAAGCAGTTGCAACACACACTTTCTGTAAACTACACCAAATTGGCAAACCCCACTTCTGGGACTCAGAGTTTTCTTATGACATCACTATGTTTTACTTGAGACAAAAATCTCTCCAAACTGGGTCAGGAAAAAAGGCTCAGAGAATGGTCCATCAGGAGTCACAACTGAGTCCCAAATGTGTGCAATATACAAGATGATTGTCTGCTTTCACTCTTTAATTTCTTTGTCCTACTCCTTTCCTCCCTTACTTTTTCTCTCTCCTATGAGAAAGAGCTTTAGTCTTCTGTTTAATAACAGTCTGGGTTAGTCAGACGAGATAATTTATTTCACAAAACTGCTCCAATCCAGTGACCAAAAAGGAAGCTAACGCAACATCTTAAACAGCCTAACACGAGTACGAGGTCTTGGAGAGCTAGTAGGAACATGTGCTATGATCATCCTTCTCCAAATTGGAAAGTAAAGTCAGCATCATAAAGAGAAGCTGAATTTTGTAGGTTTGCTGTGATTTTCTGCTTATGGTCTTTTTTTTTTTTTGTCTTTTCTCACTCCCCTGTTTTACATGTCTGCCTCTCTTTCCCTGAAAAGAAACAAATTTGCGACAGCAGCAATCCTAGCCCTTCTCAGTTAAATTCTGCAAGAATGTTTTCTGCTTTTCTATTCCAAAGATCATTTATTACTATCTTTAACACAGTGTCTCAGTTTGTTAAAGTACAGTATTCTCTGTAGAGTTTTTTTCTATAGCTGAAGGGGGAATAAAGGATATAGTAAAAGCCTCACTTAAATTTTCATGTTTCCAATTTTTCCTTTGTCTCGAAATGACTAAGCAGATTAACTCAGTGGTGCTAGACTGGGAGAAGCAGTGACATTCAATATTGTTCAGAAAAAAAATCAGTAAGTGTTGCCAGAGCAGGAACCAGACTGCAAGTCTCTTTCCTGGATGACAAGTTCTCAGTCATTAGGGTGCATTAAGTAAAGTCCATCGGTGCTACTGCCCACACACTGCATCTACACTGTTGTAGACATTCCTGTGAGCGGTGTGAGACTGAAATACCTCTGTCAAAGACTGGATCCACTACAGCCTGGACTGAAGCTGTCCATGCCAGAAACTGCACAAATCTGCAGGCTACTGAATGTATGAAACAAAAAAGAAGAAAGTTGCAGCTTTTAAAGTGTGTTTTAAAGCTTGCCTGATTCCAGGCAATGGCTACCACATTTGAGCTGAGGACAGCTTCAACTCTGAATTACCATAGACATAAGAGAGAGATGGAATGTATTACATAATTATGTGTTACACAATTATCCATGGTACAGCACATCTAAAACAGTTATTATGTATGGAACAGCTGTTGTCCTACTTAAAGTTATAACTCCAAATTCTTGTTGAACTGTGGGAAAAAATCTTAGGGACCTACAGAATTAGGCAGAATCTAAGCAGAGGTGTGCAGAACTGTACTTACACATACCAAAATTTAGATTTTGGATAAAAAAAACAAGGCTTGCAGTTTCCAGAAAAGATATTACTGATGATCTTCTGAGGGATATTTTGCTCACTAATCAAAACCACACATACATTAGTAATACAATAGTGTACATATCTAACAATGGAAGCCTTTCGTGCACTTCAATCACGTGCTTTCAATTTGTGGGCAAGCAGCAGAACACATATCTGTACGAACCTTGGATTCCTTTTTAACTCTATGGGCTGGAATCCATCACTTCCCACCATTTTCAAGTGTGAGAATTTGAAAGGTTTATTCTGATCATTAATCAGCCCCTCTAATTAAGCACAATTACACCCTATAATGATAGTTATAATTATTGATTGATTAATCTTTCAACTATTAATTAAGAATCTTAATTAAAGGAGTTTTTTCATGTTATTTAAACTGAAACATGAGTAATTATTTTATAATTTACCCAGTATGGGCAAAACTTGCATTAATTCTGTTATGTTTTCTCTGTTTCACTGCTGTATTGAAAAAGCTGGATTTAGATTTTCAAAAATAGCTAATATCTCCATCTTTGTACAACAAAGCTGGGACCTTTTTGTTCATACAGATTTTCACAAAGAGTTTAACCTGAAACTGTTTTTACAATAGTAGCTACAAGCTGATCTCATGAGATTAAATAGTTAATTTTAAAATCGTAGATTGTACTTGCAGACTCTCATGGATACTTGAATTACTCTTTAGCCTACAAGGTGTCTCACAATATGTAAGCTGAAGAGGTATTTTATACTCCGGCATGGATGTAAGGGCAATTGAAGTTGTATTACGTGAAGTATGGTGCAAAGTTCTAGTCTCTAAAAATTTAAAGTCTCTAGGGTATTTATGTTGGCTATCACAAACCTGAAGTACAGCTGCAGAGAATGGATTAATAAACACGACAGAGAAAGTTTCATCTTCAACAATATGATGAGGCACTTAGATATACACATAGGCACAACTCTTCCTATTTGGAAGAAAATATGTGTCAACTACATGGCAAAATTATATAGAGAATCATTTTGAGGACTGCTTATCATTGTTTAATTCAATGTTCCACTGTATTTCAGTAGACTGAATTCTATATCTCAGTGCTTAAAAAATCATTGTGTCTTTTAGTTCAAAACCAGATCTTTTTTTCTAACACAGCCTATCTGTTTTCTACCGTAGACATAGGGATATAAGGACAGGTTTTTAAAAATCTATTATCAAACTTTTAGGTGTCTACAGCTAAAGTAGCCACTCCCTGTATCGTTACTGGATAAAGTTAAAAAATTCTAGACTGTGATTCATTTCAGGCTTAAAATAGATCCATAAAATGTCAAGCAAATGGTTCTCTCATACAGCTTATTTTTCTCTGTTGACTATAAAGGGAGGCAAAGATGACTTATTCAACTGTATAACTCTAAAATTAAGTAAGAGCAACCTCTCCCTGTGTATCCAACTCTTGCAGATGCCATTTAAAATTTTAACTTCAGCCTGTGCCAAACACTTTCTATGTTGGAACACACATTCCGGTAATATTCATTTTAACAGTTGTTACGTTCAACATATAATGAGATTATTTGTGTGAACATAAATAAGGGTAGAAGAATCATGTTGTTTACTCCAACAATACAACTGAACTTGGTAGAAGAGAGTGTAAAGACATATGCACTTTTTATTAGGAAATTAATCAACAAGGGATATTGATTTACAAACTAATAGATTTTGTTAGGATAGATTCTTCTAACTATAAAACTTTCAGACCAGAGAATATTATTTTACTTTAAAAGTATCAAAATGAATTGTCCTCTAGTTATATTTTTAAAAGCTTTACCAGTGCAGAGTGAAAAAAAAAAAAACAAACTGTCATTTCAAGTTAATCCTTTGCCGTTTAAAAAAAAAAAAAAAAGAAGCAGAAAAGAAACTCTAAGGAATCAGTTAGTTGCATGTATGGTAGATGCAGTGGATGTACTTCTGTCTATGAGTAATAGGCTTTGTTGATAGTATACACAAGTAAGCTGGAAATTCTCTAAAGTTCATGACATATTTTGGACAATATATGAACTTAACTGCCAGACAAGGCTATAAAATTATGGAACTGTCTGCTTCATAAATTCGCTTCTATCAGACCCTGGTGCACCTGTCCCAAAATTGGCAGAGATCAGCACAAGCAGAAACGTTTGCACCAAGAGGATGCTAATCTCTGAGAACTGGCTTGTTTTTCAGATTGCGAAAAAATCTTGCTTTTGTTTGGGGGGCTTTTTTGTTTTATTTTTAACCTAGACTGACATCCACAGATGACCAAAGCAGCACCTTGTTGAGAGAAGCTGTCTGGCTTAAATCACCCTTCGCTCTATATCAGCAGTGGGATGAAAACACCACTTGGAATGGGACTTAAAAGCCTGAGATTTTCACTCAAGTCATGATGGTGTCTGTACAAGAGAGATATTCAGGAACGAATATAATTCATATTGTATGAAGTGCTGGAAATTACTTTGGGCAGCTTTTCACTGTTTCACTCTTCTGAGTCCTCATCAGAAGTCCATTGTAACCCACTAAAAAACTCCCCTTTTCTGTGAATTTTAGCTGGGCTTATACTTGTCCAAAATGTCTGGTATGAGACTTATATTCTGAAACTGCAGAAGTTGTTCAGTCTGCAATAAAGTAGGGACTAAATCCTGATATATTTTCTGTATTATTTGACCAACTTCCTCTTAGTTTCATTGAGTTTAGATGAGTAAAAACTCAGCAGTAGCCTGTACAATCTCCTTCACATTTCAAATATTGGTGACTTCTTTCCATCAATAACTATATATAGATACCAGCACCTGCCAGCTAAGAAACCATTTATGAATATAAGATTTGCCTGAGCTATAACTAATCTGCTTCCAAAGAATCTGTGTAAAAATCAAGAAATTGAAAAGATCTCTCTTACATTGTTTTTTCTTGTTTACCTTCTCTGATTTTAAGCATATCGAAATATACTGTCCATGCTAATCTGTCAACTAATGAATATTAATAGAGAGCTTTAAACACTTCAGGAATGTATAACTAAAATAGACTCTGATTTTTAAATTATTACTGGTTCACCTATAGCCTAATCCAAACCTTAAATCATCTATTCATTTCATATCACTAGGGACAATAAATATTGGCAATCACGAGTTTGGGTGCTTTTTCTGTCTCATTCAAGTTGTACCACAAGGTGAGTTCTCAGCGATGAACTGAATTTCCCTGAAGTTCACAGAGCTTTCGTTATCAGCATCTCTCCCTAGCACACAGGGCCTCACGTTGCTCACACAGACAGCACCAAAATGCACTGCAGAGCTTTTAATGCATTCTGAATAGCTCTTGTCATTCAGGATCCTTCATTTCATGTTTCAGATTTTCCCAGGGGGCTTTGATGTTAATCCATTTCACACTTCTAACACATCTGTTCTTCTTCTGGCTTTCTTATCTCTTCTGAGCATTCAAATAAAAAAAAAAAAAAAAAAGAGAAGAAGAAAAAAGTTTTAGCTGTCATTGTGCAGTTTCTGAAGCAAGACTTTAATGATGAAGCATATTCTAGCTAACTTCATTGGTACTTGGAGTACAAGGAGTTATGTATGCACAATATTTCCAGGGCTAACTGTTTCCCCATTACTTTGAATTTCTCTTGACTCTTTATGCAATTAAGACCAAAATAATTGCATGTGTAGGTGTCAATATGAAGTAAAATACTGAGCAAGTGGTCATTTCTGGTTATAACAAGAGTCACCAAAATTCAGTGTTCTGATCCTTGTCGTAAGATGTTAGACGAGCTACCTTTACATCCATCAGAAGGCCAAGGTTTAATTGAAAATAAGTAGTATTAATAAGCAGCTTAGAGAATTCATTATTGTTTTCCATCACACTAGAAGTAGGATTTATGACACATACCTATAATGGTTTTACGTGTCTTAGTCTCACTCCATAGTCAGCGCTGAATACTGGAAGCTCTGGGTGTGACTCATCCCATCCTAAGATTGCTGTCTAGATAGCAGGGATGAATCACCATCTCTAGGTGTCAGTTTCCATTGACATGCAAAGTTTTTGGATGACAGCTTAAACTAAAAGGTTAACATTCAGGTAGCTACAGCCAAGTAAAAATAATTCTAACTTTGGAGAATAAAAGAACTATTATAAATGTCCTTAAAAGTTTCCTTTTTTATCCTTATTTTTCCCTTATGCCTGGGTAAAGCATTAAGGCTATTAATGATCTTCCCTATTTTAAATATGAAAATACACTATTTCATGGTTAAACTGTACAGGAAACCTTCTATTGTACAGTCGCACCTTATTTGAGGCATGTTTTGTGGGACTGACCAAAACTGGTTGCTTAACAAAAGCAGTAACTTAATAATGCTGGAAAAGAATTGTATTCAAAGCATTTCTACAGACAGGAGGTTACCTAATAACATTCTATTGTAGGCCTGTCACTGTCTATGAAAGACAAGTATTATCATATAAATGAAAAGATTGCTTTTTTTCCATCATCCATATCCTCACTCCCCCTAAAAAAAAAAAAAAGGAAAAGAAAAATGTGTTCAGACCAAATTCTAGCAACACAAAATTCTTTGCAAGTCCTTACCAATTCTTGACAGTTCTCAAAGCTCAAAATGAAGCACTTTGTTTATCAGAATTAAATGCTTTAATAAGGTCATGTCGATTTCTTTTTGTCAGAACTTTAATTTTGTGGATAATGTAGATGTTTGGACAGTTAATTGTTATTTAGGAAAAAGAGACATTTCAAAGCAAGTGAACTTCCTGGATAAGAGAAATGCCAAGCTTCAGTGATGACTGGAATACTTTCTTGAAACAGGGTTACAGACTTAGGCCTAGCACTCCTAACTTCCCAATGCTTAGGAAATTTTGGGCATCTGCCCCAACGTATTTTAAACCTCATGTCTAATAGGTAGAAAAACTGGGTTTTCTTCTCAGAGGGAGCTTTTTATAATTTAGTTTTTTATTTCACCCTAAACTAACACACAAAAAAAAAAGATTAAAAGGCATTTTACATATATGTGTTTTTGTGTATATAGATAGATAAAATGCTAATAACTTCAAAAAAAAGGAAAGTAAATAGCAAAAAAACCCCCATGCAACAAAATACCAGTTGAGTCAACCAGGAACATGGTTTTTAATTGCCATATGCAGTCAAAATCCTTTTTTTCCTTTTTTGATCATACGCTGAAGTAGTTTGGGAGTTATTATTTAGATGGTTTGTCCTGTCCTTCATGATGCCTTTGGATATTTTGCAACCAATAAAATTTTTTATCTCCATTCGTAACTGAACTCCTAGTTAGAATATCATTCTTATCATACTTTTCAGTGGTAAACTCAGACAAGGGGGAAACTGTGAGACTGAGTCCATCAGAGAAGCCTGATTAGAAAAGAAAGGAGGGTGGCAGTCGTACCTTTTTCTAACTTGAGTTTGAGCATGGAAACTGATTTGATATTAATGTTTCTGTACTAAAATGAAATAGTCTGTGCTGAGTTTTCCAGTAAGAAAAATGAGGAATTTTTGACATTTTTTCTTGATGTCTTTAAGGTGATAATTGCTTGCTACTGCTGTTAGATTACAGAGTTGCTAGTCAAGTATCATAAATGTCTGGTTTCAAGCTATGTTCTTCACACTGTAGGTGCTGTGTGTGGGGAGAAATCTTTAGTGTTAAGTGTCCAACGTGCTAGTCATTTTTATTTAACACATCCCAAAGGACACCGGAATTTATAATGAATAAAAAAATGTCACAAAGAGCAAGACTGGGTTTTTTTCCACTATGGCTTAATTTTATATTATGTGCTACCAGTGTTCTTGCACGCCCTTCACTTTCCTCTTTACCTTTACAAATAGTCATGTGGTTTACACTCTTCAGTTCTGTACTTGGGGCCTATGGTTTTTGAGTCTGTAGACTCACTGCTACTGCTTTTGAGAAACTGCTAACATCTGGACACTGTCTTGCTTCATCTGACTAATTTGTATTCTAGGAAACAGCTGGGTTTTTCAGTTGTGACGTAGAACCACTCCCACCCTCTCTTATCATGCAGTTCTGGAAGGTTTATCCATTCCTGCTTCCCTGCACTAACTCCTATTTCAATTATGCATGACTGGAGAGTATGACCAGGGAACATGACTGAACTTACTTAAAGGCTTATGAGAGATCTGTGGTTTTTTTGCTACTTCCCAGTGAAGTGAATGACTATGAAAAATAAAAACAACAACCTGTGATATTTTGTCCCAGAATGGAAAAAAAAAAGAAAGAACGGCAAGGATGTCTATGTTGTTATTAGAATTACAAACAAATTTGAAGCTTCCAAAATAGCCTGTTCATTTGAAGAGTAATGATGCTTAGTAATAACAGTGCTGCCAGTCTCTTTTGACGCTATTTGAAACTGAAGGAACATACCATTTCTCAAAAATCACCAAGTTTCAAAGTAAGATCTTAACCCAGTTACCCAAATTACCAAGTTACCAGTTAACTCAATTACCCAAAAAACCAAGTTACCAGTTATCCATGTGTTGAACACAGGATGATGACTTAATTTTCAGAGGAGGCTAAGTGACTTTCCAACCTCGCTGTTCTAGGAGGTAAATTGTGCAGACTTTATAGTATAAATTGAATTTTAGTCTCTCCAAACCAGGCAGACAGACAGAAGTTCTTCTAGGTAATTTTGATTTTAGATCCCTCCATGATAACAAAATACTACTCACTGCCCTCAGTTGTGGGACTGGACTGTGAACACACTCACACGTGTAGGTAGACACTTATAAAGAAAACAAAATGAAAAACTCTCCCAAAATAAACCAGTCCTTCCAGATGAAGGGGGTTGTTCTTTAGATCAGGGACCCTGCGCACAGGGGAAGCATGTGGCTGAACTGAATTTAAAGGTAATTTGCTCTGGAGGTTAAGAAAGCCATAAGAGCAGAAAAGCTGGCACAGAGGGGACAACTGACACTGGAGGTTTCAAAATCATTGTGAAGGCAAAGGTTTTAGAGAGGCATATATTTTAAAGAGACATTTTATCCTTTGAAAACCTGTTTGCTTTGGTCTGTTACTAAAAAATTAGGACAAGGATTATTGTCCTATTCATTTCAGCCTGTTTCATGGAACATTGTCCTATAAAAATAAGTTACTGTTATTATCATGATAAATAAAAGACAGATCTGAGCAGCACTATAAATTTTGGTAGTTTTAGATCTATTGCATGAATTTAAATGGATGTTTTTGCCATGGTTATCTATTCCCTTGACCACTCTTTTCAAAGAATTAAGGGTACAGAATTTTAATATTCAAATAAACTGCATTTTGCAGCATCATTTCTTCAGCATTTGGAAATGCAGCACTGCTAATAACAATGATCACACCAAAATATAAACATGCGCTATAAATAATTGTTACTAGACACGAGCAAAACATAGGACTTAGATCTTTTCCTAATCAAGCTGTTTTATCTTTGTTCAGTGAGCTGTTGGATTAAGGTGAGGAGGAAGACCTTGAAATTCTGACTTTCCAAATGACATAAAATTGAAAAAGTCTGGAAATAAACCAGGAATCAGAGAAGAACATCTGCAAAAAGTGCTTAGATTTTGGGAAAAATTAAAAACACAGGCTGGAAACAACATTTTGAAAAATGATTCAGAAATTATACTGACCATACCAAGGAAAGGAAATAACATAAATATTGTTACATGGAATGAGGGAAAATCTCTGGACAGAGCTACACAGATCTCTGGGGATGATGAAGAGCAAATTAAGCATATTTTGCAACAAAATAGGGACTGACTATAATAGAAAAATCATAATCATGAGTCAGAGGATCAGTACTCCATTTCTCAGGTGTCTGAAATTCATGTGTCATACAGAGACATTTAAATGTCTTCCTGATTACTGGAATCTAGGGTAAAAAGGAGGAACGTTTATTAACAGTGTCCCATAAGTTCCATGTCTATATGTGTAAGATAAAATATTAAACCAAAGCAGTTGCTTACATGGCTAATAGCTATCAAAGCACTACTGTGATCATGGCATGTTCTACAAGTTACTGCCTTCCAACGACAAAGCTTTCTTAAGGACAGTCTTTGGCCACCCTGGCATGCACTTCCAAAATTAATTTCAATGAATTAGAACAAAAAAAAAAAAAGAACAAAATCCAGACCAGTAGCTGATAACTGTTCATAGGTGAAATGGAGAATAAATAAGATTATCAACAGTAAACTTTGAACTCTGTGGTTTGTGTACTATGTGGTCTGTCTAGATTTGACCCTCATCTGAGATATTATTGTGGAGGAGAAATAGGAAAGACTTCTGGGAATATTTTGAAACCATATGGTTATGTTTTATTTATTTTAGAGGGAAGAGGAGACACAGTGGAAATACTTGTTGGATTTGGCAAGAAAATGCAGAGTCATCCAAACCAACACCTTCAAAGGTGAAGTGTTGTGGTTTCGTTGTCCCACTGCCCCTCCGCCCCCGCAACTTACACCAAGACACTTTGTGAGTCTTAAATCTACATTCTTGTCAAAATCAGAAGAAAAAAGCAACCACACAGTCTAAGATAGACAAGACTCTTCACTAAGCCATTCGTCTAAAATCAAATTATTGCTCTGTCCTCACAGAGTGTCAAAACCACTTGCATGTTGGTAGTCTTCAGGTGTATCTTTTCCAGTCTTACACTTAGAGCTATTAAGTCCTTTTCAACAGGTATTCAGTAGAAGAGGGTCTTGCACTCGGATGCTCCACAACACGTCAGCTCGACTACTTTCATGTACTACTCCAGTAAAGGATGGAAGGAGCTGCAGCAGAAGAATAAATTTTGAAACAACAAATAATTTTGTAGATGGGAACACTCTTTCTCACACAGCTCCTGCTAAAACAGATCCTTGATGTTTTAGGATCCTTTCCCCTTTTCATCCTAAAGACTCAGCTCCAATTCTATGCAAAATGCTGTGTTGTGAGAAGAATTCACAACCTGATCTAAATTAGCTTTGTTTTAAGCTGGAAGTTGAACCAGATGACCTCTAAAGGTCCTTTCCAACCAAAATTGTTGTGTTCCTAATGCTACTGTTCAGTATCACTTTTCACAGGTTGTCAAAAAAAGAAAAGAACCCAAGGTATCTAGACTTAAATAGTCATGTCTGGTGACATGCAGTCAGACTCTGATCCAAATACACTCAGTGCTCAATGCTGTAAAGTCACAATGGCGTAGACAGGTAACCCAGAAAAGATGAAATATGTGTAATTGAGATTTTAGGAATATAAGTAACATATTCAGCTTTGAAAATCACACAAGTAGAGTTGGAGACAGCTTTAAATAGAAACAAGAGATGCAAGTAATGTATATTCTATTTTGATATATAGCTGACCTGCATAACAAACACATTCATTGAATGATCCTATGCTGCACCTAGAAGTGAGTGGAAGGTTGGAAGACTTGCTTGAAGTATACCTGAATAATCCAGAAATGACATAATCTCTAGTCATTAGAGAGTAGTCTCTAGCAATCTTTACTTGGGGATACTTTGGGAGTGAATGGGTTTTTTTTGTTTTTTTTTTTTGTTTTTTTTTCCTTTTCCTTTTGGACACCTATTCTTTCATTACTGTAGCTTATTTTTTTTCATGAAATCAGTAGATGTTATGCTGACATTTTAATTACTGATCAAAAATGAGAACAGGAACAGGCCAATGAAAAGAAGCAAAAGACTTTCTCAACAAACAAAACAAACAAACTCATCTGAACCAGTTTTAAATTATTTGCCCTATATTTTTTTTTTTCCAAACAGAAGCTCAATTCTTCACATAGTATAATTAATAGGACACGCTAAGCATTGAACAAATAGGTCTGTAATTATACTACGGGGTCTTAGTGACACTGATAAAACATTCACCATCACCCTCTCATTGGAATTAGGCTAATTATGTACATAGTTGGGTGCCCATTAATCCTATTATTATTATTATTATTTAACAGTATTATTCATAATTTAAGTTTTCCTTCCTTTAATTTCAGTCCTGTAACAAATGAGAATGTTCCATGCTTAATTAACAGCCAAAAGCTTGAAAGTACAGTATAATGGGACATTATGGGGGCTCTATAGTGAGTTAATGACATAGCAACCAGCTAATAAGAATGAAGAATTTTTACAATGGCCTTCTAAAATGAACGGCAGAAAAGCACAAGTTGTGTCAAATAACATCATTGCCAGTATTCTTACTTAGGCTTCAGAAGTGGCATATAGTATAGAATCATATCCTGCACTCCTCAGAGAAACAAGATTCATCCATAAACTAGCAGTGGCTTTCTTTAGGAGGAGGAAAGTTAGCTTAGTAAATCTTGTGCTACTGTGTTAGCAGTGCCATTCTCAATCACTCTAGGAGTCATTCTCTTAGGCCAAAATCTGTTTTAGCCATGAAGATGATCAGAGGGCTGGAACACCTCTCCTATGAAGACAGGCAGAGAGAGTTGGGACTTCCCAGTCTGGAGAAAAGAAGGGTCTCTCTGGAGAGACCTTATTGTGATCTTTCAATAGTTAAATGGGGCTTATAAGAAAGATGGGGACAAAACCCTTTAGCAGGGCCTGTTGTGATAGGACATGGGGGTAATGGTTTTAAAATAGAAGGAGGCAGATTTAGACTAGATACAAGGAAGAAATTTTTTAGAATGAGGGTGGTGGAACACTGTTCCAGGTTGCCCAGAGAGGTGGTGGATGCCCCCTCCCTGGAAACATTCAAGGTCAGGTTGGACGGAGCTCTGCGCAACCTGGTCTGGTTGGAGATGTCTCTGTTCCTTGCAAGGGTGCTGGACTAGATGACCTTTAAAGTTCCCTTCCAACCCTAACTTTCTATGAATCTATGATTCTACTTCACATCAGAGAAGAAAAGCAGGGGCAGGAGAGGAGAAAAAGCTATGGTTGAAAGAGTCCTAAAACAAACACCTCTTTATAAAATTGCCTTTCATCCTGGGTCATATCAGACTGGCTTGTAGGGTGGTGCTTTTCTCTAGACACCACGGAAAAGGTGACTTCTAAACCAGCATACTTTACTGAATGCGGCATAATAGTGACATTTAAGTGGCCTGCATTTTATTCTTATTCAGGTACAAGTTCACTGAGTAATATTTAAGAGATACATATACTCCATCCTTATATGTAAAAGGGTAATAATATTATTTTGCACACTGGTTGTATGGAGGACAATGAAGAAGAAGAATTTGCAGGTAATTGATCATTCTTTGACTACAAAACAATCAAGAGCCTACTATTTCCCACAAAGTTTTGCAGTATTAGAGCTACTTCAATCCTATCTAAAAAAAAACCTTACAGAAGTAACTATATTTTTACATTAAGTGATTACAGTAGTGTACACAGAATACTCTCTATTTTACCTGATTTAGTACAAGCTGAACTATTAATTACATCTTTCACCTGGGAATACTTCTCTGTGCTTGTTTAAGAGTAGCCAGAGTTGCAATCAGCCTAAGATATTGCTCCGTAACAGATGAAATTATTTACTTTCCAGAAACGCTTCTCCCTCCTTTGTCTCAAAATGAATCCCTTATAATCCTGTGTTTTGCATCAGAGACCTAAGTGTACAATGGCTATGTTTAAATTATATTAATTCTACCCCCATGTTTACCTATTTTGCAAACTATTTTGAAAATGCTAATTCAGACTCTTACTATCACTAGATACAAGCAAGTGTGAGTGCAGGTCTCAGCTCACAGTCCTTCATGTGCGTAATGCAAAACTCTGTAGGAAGGAGCAGCCATAAAGCAGTAACAAGGCTGTGTTGCACCATTTCTAGCTCTATTACCACAAGTCTGTGGTCTCAAAACCTGCTTCTGAATCCAAGGGTTGGACTGTGAAGACAGCTCTGATTCAAGATATATTAAAACAGCAATCTGCTTAGTGAAACAAAATTACATACTTGACTTCGAGGAGAAGAAGAAAAATATGGATACCTTTCACCCATCTACCCCAATAATATGTGTAAAAAATAGGCAGAAAAATTATTAATATGGAATTACATAAACATTTAAGTACAAAGAATTATTGCCTCGTTTTCCTGCGAGCAAAGTGAGCTATGAGTTTAAACATATGAATAAGGCTGCATGAGAGAAAACAAAAGTCACATCAAACAGCATGTCATGGTGTCTCTATTGAAGAACATGTCTTTTCTTTACAGTGAGGTTGAAGATGTTACAGAAGCAGAAACAAATGTTTTGATTTGGTTTGGTTTTTTTTTTTTCTGATTGGTGCTCTTTTCCTGTCTTCCTAGCATTTGCTTCAGTAATTAAATTTTTTCCTTCAAGTTTCTACATTAGTTTTGATCTAAGCTGAACACGGGAAGACTAATTTTGATTTTCTATAAAAGCCTGGCAAGACATGTGATTGTTTACATTTGCGAACTTAACCTTAAAAGCAAAATAAACAAAAATAAAATAAATTCTTATGCAAGTCTTATTGGTCCTGCACAAATTATGCATCAAGAGAAAAAGAATTACCGTCTCGATCATTTCCTCTGTGTAAATCAGAAATGAAAACTAAATAACTGGGCACACCATACCAAACACTTGTAAATCAAATCTACCCCCAAATAAGCCGTATTCATAATAAAAATATGCAAATAGCATTGACAGAAGCCATGCAAATCATTTCACAAGTAAATCAGGGTAAGTGGGCAGTAATAAATTTAAGTTTGACTGGAACAGCAGAAATTTAGATGAATTAGTGAAAGGTGGGAATGTTTTACAAGCAAATGGAAAGACAGTAATCATTTGATCAAGTGTGACTGGACACTGTAAATTATTCCATCTTTCACTTCACAATGAGACATGCATATGATATTAACTTCTTCCAGATTTATTTTTGTAAATCTTTTGGATGGGGATAAGAAATGTACAGAAATATCAACATCATGTAATTGAATATAAACCTAGTCCAATGACTATTCGCACTAGGGAAAAAATTCTGTTCACTCTTGTGCAGTTTAGATGGAGTTCCTTCCGTAATGCTTGAAGAAGGGACTTTAAGATACATTGCAAACTTCTGTCTTCTCCTCAAAATAATAATTTATTTCCTGGCTGCATTATATAAGGGAAAGGGAAACAACAAAAACAACCCTACGGAACACAACCATGCTAGTGATTCACAAAAGAGAGGATCACTTGCTGTCTCTCTGGACATCACTTATGTTAATTCTACCCTAGGAACTAGGGTAACAGGTATATTAGAAACTGGAAAGACAGATAAATTAGTTCAATGAGGCAGAATCACAAGTTTTAACCTTTACAAAGTGCATGTGCCCCAGGTACCTAGGCTGACTCTGTTTTTTCACACACAGACCTGAACCCATAGCCACACATCAACATTGGAGCCAAAGACTCAATTTCTAGTTATCTAGCTAGAGTTGTTCAAACAAGAATATGAATTAGCTAACCCATTAAAATTCCTGCAGAGAAATATTAAGAGTAAAGTAAACTTCCCAAACAAGTAGCCAGCCCTTCCTTCAGAAGGGATGCAGTTTAAGGCAGCAAAACTTTGTCAGAACTTCATTTCTTCAATAGCCTCAACTCCTTCCCTATTGGAAAGACATTTTTTCACTAGCTTCAGGGTTTTTTTTTCCTCTCTGCACTTTTTTTTCCAAGACACAAACTTTAGTCTAATTTCGTAGGTGACTGAGATGCTAATCAAGCAACTCAAGACAGAGAGGCTAGTGAAAATAATCAAATGTGAAACTGTCCAGGGGAAATACTCCACTTTGAAGTAAAAGAGAGGAAATTGTTATTTTGAAGCCACTAGAGACAGCCTTCCTGTTACAAAGAAGACCCGGGGGAGTCACTACCTGATTTGCTCTTAGTCAGGCTGGCATCTCAGTGACAGGGCAATTGTAATTAGGATGAATAAAATCAGAGATGTGCCAGCTCCCCAATTTGTAATTCAGTGAGTGACATTAAAGACACAGCATTTTGTTTAATTTTTTTTTTAAGAATCAGGCACTTTGCTAACAGGTAACAAGACTTCCCCCTATGGGGATGACTTACATAAAATCTGAATCTCTCTCCAGCCAAAGAACAAATATGATACAGTAAACGGAGTCCAGATGGTTATGTTCTTCCTCTTGGAATTTTAGGCAATCTTTAGGAAAAGTTAAGATAGAAAAACAGATGTTGGTTTTTTGTTTGTTTGTTTGGTTGGTTGGTTTTTTCCTTCTGTGTTCAATCACACAAGAGGAAAACAATGGAGTTTCAATGAAGTTACTGGCATCAGAACCTGATCTTCCATCTTTTCATCCAGCTAGTGAAAATTACAGGGTACAAATTCATCAAAGACTGTTCTTATCTTTGTCATTAGAATCAGTAACTCTAAAAGAGAAGATTTTCGATATCATTTTCTGGGTATTCACAATTCATTACCAATAGCAGTTGTTCCATAAAATGTGTAAATTTACAAATGTAAAAATTAAAAGTTCATATTTAAGAACTCAATTCCATTCAAAAACTCTTTTAAGTAAGTGACTCCAATAGAAAAACATGCACAACGGAAAGTTTGGTGTCAGTCTTCATCTCCAAACATGAACTAAAAACCTCAGAAAGAAGCAGCATCATATTTAAAACAATAAATCAATCAAACAAATAAACAAAAACCAATCAACCAAAAAACCTCACCCAGATGTAGGCATGGAATTGCAATGAATAAGAGGACAGTTACGAAATAATCTGTTGGTGGCTCTAATACGATTCCCCAGAGGCTGAGCTCTGACTTTGACTCTTGTTCAATAGCCACCAGCACGTGTCAAGTACTCTGTGAAAGAGACAGCCAGGGAGTGATAAGTATACTGCATATCATTTTAGTACTTTGTTTCTCTGAGTTGAAACAAGTCCCTGAATATGAATGCAATTCAAAGTTGGGAAAGTTGCCTTTGGTACAAACTTGAACGCTACACTTGGGCACTGAAATATGCCAGTATATAGCATATTGGTTTTTTTCCTTTGTAAAAGTTGCATTTTAAAAGTGGAGGCAAATGTTCCAGAAGTCCGAAGAAAATTTGTGTTTCAGCGATTCTTTGGTATGGTTAGATTGGCCCTTGGAAATCTACATATACTTAGAAAAACCTTCAGATTTTTTTTTTTTTCAAAATAAATACAACCTTTAATGTGAGATTTCTGTCATCACTGGTGGGTCCATCAACATTGCAGGGGCCACAAGTCCAAAAAAAATCAAGGTCAGGATGGTAAATAGAACTTTAACCATGCTCTGTCACTCAGCTTAAAACTTGTCCACATCCAATTTGTAGTAGTGCCCGAGTCTAATCCTAGTGAAGTTCCTGTCTACACTACAGATTGAAGCAGGTTTGCAAGCAGGTGGGTCAGGAGACAACCTTACTGTAATTGGTCCCTCTGGCAATTCTGCATCTGTAATGCAGTTGGACTGTCAGGGTTACCTGAAGATTTCTCTTTTCTTGGGCTGTCAGTCCACTCTGTGTCACAACCATTAAATTCTGTTGATAATATCATTTTTCAAAGGGAAGGTACCTTCCTTTCTGACTTGCTCCAGCTGCCTCCATCACCTTGTTCTGTCACGAAAGTCATCTACCAAAGAAGCCAACCACTATATATTTCTGTTACTTCTAGTTCCATGTTTACCAAATTAAACTCTGTATGTAGCTGTGTAGTGGCTGGGTATCTATCTACCTAGTTTTCCCCTGACATTGGGAATTAGCAGTTCCAGACTTCGACATTAAGTCTTACAAGTGTTGTCACCAGACTCCAGTCTCATCATCATTGTATCAGGGGGTGTGAAACTAAAGTAGGTCCCTGCACAGGACATCTCCACAGTCTTAAAGGAAATCAAGAAAAGTAGAAGATGTGTGCCTTTTGAGAGGAAAAAAAATAATGATTTAAGTTTAAGCAAATGAAAAGATAACTAGGAGCTAAATCAGATTATTTCTATTAAAAACAGAGGATGAAGGAAAGCTCCTTGATCATCATATCTCAGCCCCAAATGAGTAATTCTGTTTGTAATACAATCTTTTGAGATTTCTCAGATGGAAAATCAGGATTTGAGACACTAGAGCAAAAAAATTTTTACTTCTAGTCTGGTCTCCCACCATTACCTCATTCTTCATAAAGCTGGCTAAAATCCTCTGACAATATCCTAAGCTCTCTGTTTTTAAATCCCCCTGTCTTGTCACCCTATTTCACTCACTTGAATCCTAGCAACAGTTTTGTTTCCAGTTTTCATAAACAACATGGTTAACTTTTTTTACTGAAATAAGATCTTGTGGCTCTCCTTTAACAGCCCAGCAACGACACAATTAAATTATGTTAAGGTTTGATGGGAAATAATAGCAAATAAATAAAGTGTTGCAAATTACTGCTAGCCAAAGAAGCTAAGGAGAATAAGAGGACTTTTATGAATACGTCCATGGAAACTGGCTACAGAGCATTTAGGCTTGTTTTAATGAGCAACAGGACAAGCTAATAATGACTGGAAAGTAACAGGAACACTAAATTCAACACATTTAATTGTGTTCAAATGAAAGCCATCTTCAACAAAACATTTTTTAAAAAATCAGTAAATAAGAGGAAAATCTTGTTATTATCACTAGACAATGAGAAAGCTCTAGCAAAAAAAACTTGGCAAACTTTAAATAGTAGTATTATCTCAGATGTGAGGAATCCTGGGTATTACAGGAATAACCAGCTAGGCTAAGGAGGAGATTTCAAAACATTTAAAAGGAAGGTGAATGATTTGCTTTCTAAGTGAAACAATATGGGCAGACAGGTGCTAAAATCTAACTTGTATACCTAATAGTTGGAGTTAAGATGTATATGAAATCCTAAGTCATAGAATCATAGAATGGTTAGAGTTGGAAGGGACGTTCAAAGGTCATCTAGTCCAACCCCCCTGCAAGGAGCAGGGACATCCCTGACTAGATCAGGTTGCTCAGAGCCTCATCCAGCCAGGCCTTGAACATTTCCAGGGATGGGGCTTCCACCACCTCTCTGGGCAACCTGTTCCAGTGTTCTACAACTCGCATTATAAAAAATTTTTCCTAATATCCAATCTAAATCTACCTCCCTCTATTTTAAAACCATTACCCCTCGTCTTGTCACAACAGGGCCTACTGAATGAACTATGTTCATTAATGTTCATTAATGAACTATGAAAGATACAAGGCCATTACACTATTTTGGATAGGTAGACAGGAGCCAACACTTTACTCCACACTAGCCACAGGGTGCCAAAAGGGAGCTTGAGTCTATAAAAGTACATATACATCTGTTCACTTCTGTAACTGTCCAAGAGTTTGAAGACACATTTGGACTGCATCCAGACCCATAGAAGGATAACTAGCTAATCAAAGTTACCTTCTCCACGACATTTGAAGTGCTAATTGAAGCTCAAAGTTGTGTCCAAAAGTCACTTTACATCCACGTTATTCTAAACTACTCTTAGGCATAGCTTTGTGTCTACATCTAGGAAATGATGATGGAGAAACGTCAAGCTCAAACCCCCACTGAAAAACAGAACCTACTTGCAATGAATATTAAGCTGTCTTGGCCACTTGTTCTTCAGCTACTGGGGACTGTGGCAGAATCAGATGAGTTCAGGGTACTCCTTCAAGGACAAAAATATCCTGTGATGGAGGAAGAGATGGGATTTGTAACAAGCTTGATCTTGCAGACCCAACAGATAAAGGGGCGTGGGTCTGGGATCACACCAAGTATGATTCTTGGCCCAGAACAGCAAAGACAATGTAGATAGCCATAAATGCTACCCACTGCCTTATTAAGAGAATCCAGCTTGTAAAAGTAATCCATTCTGTAGAGGGTTACACCTGTGTACTAAGCCATGAAGAAGAAAAGCTTTGCACTATTCGAATACAATTCTGGTTATTGTGTGCACAGACTAAACACAGAACTGGGTTACTAATGTGCTTAAAATTCAGGCTCCTGGTTCCAATCAGATAAATCAGTTCTTTTTTAAAGTGCAAGAGAATAGGCTCATTTTCACCCCTGGCATGAGAGTAGAGCTGGAAAATTCTGTGAAATATGTGATAAATATTTGCTTAAATGCTTTGGGCCGTGACCCAGCAAAGCATGTGTATGGATGAAAAGCAGATGAGTACTCCCAGCAAAATGAAAGGACTATCTGTAGAATTATTCACAGGTTGAAATCAAGCATACACTGAAACATTTTCCTGGGTCACTCTGGTTTATGGCTGGTATGAGCAGGGATCCTAAGCACAGAACTATTGGTACAATTTATTTGAGACAGAGGGGGAAACATTGCTATTATTGTTATTACTGATACTTTGCAGCTTTCATAGTGGATGCACTTTGACTTTTATAACATTTTTCCTTGATCCTAGGGTGGCTTGTTCCCATTCCTATGTATCACAAAGCAGTTTATGCTGGCATAACTGCATCTACAATAGACATTTATGTTGGTATTTCTGCAACAGTACATCAGAAACTGATGAGAAATAAATAAATAACAACAACAACAAAATCCTTATTCTCCTATGTGGAACATCTGCACTAAACATGGAGGGCATTCTGTCATGTCCTTTTACTTCTCAGAAAGAATAAAACAACCATCAGAAAGGTGGAGGCAAGACTGAATATACAAAACTGCTTCCATAGAAGAAGAGATTAAGTAATAGACCAAAGATCTGTAGCTCAGACAAAAAAGGTCTGAAAGGATTGAGAGAGGTCTCAAAATAGTGAAGAAGAATAGCGAATGAGTATTTATTGTTTCTCATGGCACAGAAATTACAACTAGTCAGACAGAATTATCAGATGGGAAGTTCTAAAAGCAAACAAAGGAAAGGACTTTTACATAAAACAGAATTAATTGTGTAACTTGTTGCCACAGTAACTTGTGGATGCCAACCACATCAAGCAGATTCAAAAGATGATTATACAAATTAATGAAAAGAAAGTCCTTTCTAAAGGATAGACAAAGATGTAAACACTCTAGGTGTCAAGGCTGTGTGCTGACGGAAGACGGGGAATAGTGGGGAAGAATTAGTCTGTGCACGTTCTGCTTCTGGACCCTTCCATGTTATTGTCTATAGGATACTGGGCTAGATTGTAGAAGGGTTTAGATCTCAGGATAGGCACGGAAACATAATTTGGCATGCCTTACAAACATAGATGTACCTTGTCAGTCTCTCACACTGCTGTCTTGTTGCAGCTAGGCCTACAGCAACTTCATTTACTGTGGTTTTTCATACCTGCTCTGTGAGTTCACAGGTCCAGTGAAAATAGGTAAGACCAAACTACAATCCTCTGATCACTTTTGTTTAGCACAAATGGAGTTAGAGAGTGAAAGAGGTTCTGACACTAGATGACATCTGAGTTCTAAAGGGAACTATATTTAACTACCCGATCTACAGCCACAACTTAGCTCTGCCCTCCTGTGTTGTGGCTCCTGCTTTATGGCCTCCTACACTTCAGCAAGGGGATGAAAAAATACAAACGTTTGATTTATTGTCAAAAATAGCTGCAATGCATATCTAGTTGCCAAATTGCCTAGACAGCACCTCTACATAGGTTTAGAGGACCCACATTTTCATTTAAAGCACCTATGTTTTCCATAGGTGCCAAATTAGGAGCTACCTTACAAATCCAAGCCTGCTACACTTTTTAACCTGGCAGAACTTTACAGAATAAATTATTTAGGTTTATATATGTAAAGGCATCTAGGTGCCATTTCACAACCAGAATAATCTTGCTCACATTCCTAACCTTTTAGGTCTTTTGGTTAATGTCATGGAGGAAAACCCCACCTAGAAAACCTGTGTGAAGCTGACTTCTACAGTCAAACAGCCCTCTCTTGCAAACATCTGAGAGCCTTCCAGTCTCCTTAGTTGTGATTAATGGGTCTATTCATGTGTGTTAAGTTATTAACAGAAATATTCATAGAACCAGATACTAAACCAATGGGAAATGAATTAACAGGTTAAAATGGGTGTACAGAGCTGATCGGGTTATGTTCCAGTTTAAGTTCTTTGTAACAAGCAAAATTATTTCTTTATAACCTATAAAGAAAAAACAAGGCCATGCAGAAAACCTTACAGCTGAGAATCCTGTCTGGGGATTGCTAGCTTTTTTTTTTTTATTGCCTTGTCATGGGTTCACCTTGGCTAACAGGTAAACTCTCACCCAGCTGCTCACTCACTGCTGCCTACCCATCAGAAAGACAGGGGCAGAAAACAGGAAAAACAGAAGCAAGAAAGCTTGTGGGCTGAGATAAAGACAGGGAGATCACTTACCAATCACTGTCATGGTCAAAACAGACAGGAAAATGAACTTGATTTGTTGCCAATCAAAACAGGTATGGGTGGTAAGAAAAAAAAAAAGACAAAGTAATATCTTTCCTGTCGCTTTGCCAGAGTCTCCAGACTCTTCTACCCACCCTGAGTTGCCCAGGGAGGTAGGGGTACAGTCAGTACCTAGCAGTTTCTCTCTCCCGCTCTTTCCTTCTCATATTTTTCCCCTGCTCCGACATGGGCTCTCCACAGGCCTCAGCTCCTTCAGGAATAACTGCCAGCTCTGGCGCAGGCTCCTCCATGGGCAGTGTGGATATCTGCTCTGGTTGCCAGCACCTGGGCATGGGCACCCAGTATATTTCTGAATGCTCATGTTCACCAAAACGGTGAGGAAATGTTGTAGAAACTCAAAGCAGAACATTGCAAAGGGTGAGTGTGTTAGGAAAAGTTCACTCAGGGAGCATGGTTGTCACAGGCGGCCTTCAGGCTGCTGGGAGAGGTACTCCGTGAGCAGCGAAAAGTGCATGTCTCCTGCCAAAAACCAAAACACAACCAAACAACACCGTCACACATACACACAAAAAAATGGATTTTTGGTTCATATTTAAGGTGGAGGTAAGCCTTCAGTATACAACTGAAGGTTTCACAACATGGCCTAATTAGACATCACAGTTAGGCCCTGGCTGAGGTGCTAGAGAGGCTCTAGAAGAAGCTGCCTCTCTAGGGATACAATTGTCCACTGCTTCTGGTAATCTCGGACAGAAATTGCCACTAGAGGGACCACTGGTCTGATCTCTGGAGAAATCCAGAGTTCCCGTGCTCCTAGATATCAGCCCAAGTCTTAAATATATGGGATCATGGTGACTTTTTGGATGTGGGTGTTACTGGCGAAGCTGACTCATGTACAGTTAGGCAGCCCCATCTTCATCTTCATCTAGTTTCACAGCTAGGTAATGGGGAGCACAGAGCAAACGACACTTTTCTTAAGGGATAGATGAAAAGATAGAACAACTTTTCCTCTGTTTCTCAAAAAGGAGAGAAGAGGACATTATGCACTACACTTCAGCAGAAAACCTATAGGTTAAAAACGAAGAAAAGTTTTAACCTATCTCAGAGGAACAGTTCAGGCAATGGAATAAAATGTCAGAAGAACTTGTGTAAACAGGGAAATTATATTCAAGGCAAGATGTGATACCCAATTATTAGGGATGGGAAAAGTCTATGAAATCCATCCTGCCACTATGCAGAGAGATGGGGTCCCAGCTTTAATGTGTGTATAGGAGAAGACTACATCTGCAGTTAAAGGAGACAGCAAAGGTGCAAGCACAGAGCTATGATATTAAAGGGCAGAGACAACACTCTATTTACAATAAAATAAACATAATTTACATGTGTTACCTATTTAAGTGAGAAGATAGGAAATGGAAGCAGGCACTGTCAGGCTACATTTAGAAGAGCTATGTTTGATGGAAGATTTCAACGTGATTCGATTGAGACCTCTGCTACTTTCCTTTTGAAAATTATAGAGCAAAATGTGCTGTTGAATTGTAAAGGTTTCATCCCCCTTGATGTGTTTTTATTGAACACGACTTGCAGGCTTCAAATTTTAATATTCTATCCCTAGACTGCTGTCACTCACTGTATCACACTTCTAAATTCACAGAGGTTAGGATTTGGGGGAAAATGGCCTAGACATAATCATTAGGACACTTTGTTTATCATAGGACTATATTGTCAAAATGTAAATTTATATTTTATAATTCCCATGGGAAATAAAAAGATGGCACTTAAAACCAGAAACATAAACAATAAAAAAGAAGAATTTTTTTTTTCTCACCAACTGCCATGCACTATCAAAAAACCAAAGCATTTTCTGATTATATTCCATCTATTTCCCAAGTGCTTGCTTCTTCTTCTTCTCCGGAACTTTTTCATCAGGGTTTCAGAATAATTTCATGTCTTTCTTTCCCCCCTAAGCCATCCAATGTGTAAACTTACAGATGGCAGCGTCCTTCTCAGACGTCATTTTCATTGCTACTAACTTCTGTGCCTCTGGAGGAGGCCAGCTTATGGTTCTGTTATGCCACTAATGAGTCTCCCATCTCTTCAGCAGTAAACAGTCTTTTTACTAGTCAATATTTGTGTTGCATTGTGCATACAAAGCCCTATGAATCTTGCCCCCACTAGAGAGCACATTCTATGAATCTAAATAGTTTCTTTGTCATCTTCCAGAGACTCAGGATTACTGGCCTTTTTTTTTTTTGCCTCTGTAATGTCTTGTGTACTTAGATCATAAATTTTCCATGAAAAATGCATGCTTGTGGCAGTGGACAGTCTAACTATCTATATTATTTATTCAGTTTCTCTGGAGTAAAAGCTAAATGTATTGGCTTTTGACTGGCTAGGTATGCTCAGTCCCTGTGATTCTACCTAGTATAAAACACAGAGCTAGGTCATTTGGAAAGAATGAGCTTTTCCAGGAAATGCTCAATTTTTATATCACTTTGTACAACCACTAGGCTGCACTGTAAAAAATGAACGAGATGGGTTAAAGGAAGCACTAATTAGCCATATTAATACCCTGTGAATGTGAGAGCATAGTATAGACACAATAAAGTACAAAAGGTTTTTAGTTTATGTTTGTTGCTAAGCAGGATAACTTTGGGTAAAATTAAATAAAATTATATCTTGGCAATGTCCTAATGAAAATACCAAACATTTTTTCCCAAACATATAACCTGGAATATAAGTTATAATTAATAATAGGAAAGAAATATTGGCTAAATAAAGTTGCCTTAAGTAAGAACCACCATTTCCATCTACAATCATTCCTGAGGTGGAGTTTTCAGAGAGGTACCAGAATAGGTCTGTTGAGCTGCATTGAGATATCTGGTAGCACTGGAGCTATTATTGATTTATTGTGATGTACCTCAAATAAGAATTGGACTTTCATCAGCTGAGTCAAAACCTCTGAAAGAAGGCGTAAGTTCAGAATAACTCAGGCTAGAAGATTTGAAACTTTCAATCACAGTTGAAATGGAAGGAGTACATTGTATACACTACCAGAATAGTTCTTGCGAAAAATCAAAAATCCTCTAGCAGTATAATTAACCGTTGGATGAGCTGCAGTTTCGTGGGAAGACCCTAATGATTGTGCCAGACAGGAATTTTGACTACCTGACTTCAGTCATTCCTCACAACCTCATTTATCAGCATATGATAAGTCTACAGTTCTACCAAATATTGAGATGTTGGAACCTGACACTCTTCTGCTGTTCTGTTGCTGACTATTCAGGAACTGGAGTATGCTGAAATCTCTTTACCAAAAAAAAGCATCCAAAATCCTAGGGAAACAAGATTTGTCCAGCTTCCCTTTCCTGCTTACTGTGTTCTTTACCCTAGATGTCGTGATAGGAAGCAAATACCTTAAGGACTCTCAGACTATGTGCCAATAAGAAATCCTGTAGGGCTGGAGGCACTTTAGTCAATCTCTCACTTGCTTCCACCATCCTGTCTGCATCATGTGGAAGAAAACTTTGAAATAGGAATTAAAACTCAACAAATTTACATTCAGTTAATATTATTCATATTATTAATACTTGCCGTTGTGGGACTTATCAGGATATAACTGACCTCATGAGTGTTATGCGCCCTCTACAGTACTGTTAGATCCTTCCACTACCTTCATGCTTAATTATAACTTGATAAAGTCAAAAGGAAGTTTATTTTCCCTGTTTCTGCCTTTACCACAGAACGTCAAAGAAAAGGGAGGGGAGTGGGAGGAGGAGGGATGGATCTCCTAAAACATGTAATCTGCTCAATTAATAAAGTGAATCTAACAGAGTTGCTCCCTGGGGCCTGACAAATGCACCTGTCGCCATCACCAGACAACCGATATAAAGTACGTGTCCAGACACTTTGCCCCTCCACCACTCCCTGTGTCTGTATTTTAAGAAAAGAAATCTCTAATTTGAGTTAATGGGGGACTGGGCTGACCTGTTTTTTTTATGTAAAAACCCTGATTTGCTACAACACTCATGCTGCTCAGCCAGCAAAAGTTAGCACAGCAAAAGCAGGATTTTTTACAAATGTATTAAATGGAAGAAAGAATATATATGTACTTAAAGAACAGACATTCTCTCCCCCATCTGCTGGCATTTTAACTATGATTTTGTACATCAGCCTTGAGCTGTCATTCCAGCAGATTTAAGACTCACGTGATGGGAACACTGATAAGGAAGTGGTGCAGGTATGCCTGTGTGTGCAAACTGGTGGCTGTGCCCTGGTGATCAGAGAGGAGACAAAAACATTCGGTCCTCCTGCTGTCATTGACGTGTTCATCCCTAGACACAGCGGCTAACTTCATCTCCCTGAAGATCCTTTTAAACAGCCAACACAGAGATTGAGTGGTATATACAGGACGAAGAAAGCCTTCTGCCCTTTGGATTTCACCTTGTGTGACCTTCAACAAAGTCATTTAACCCCTTGGGTGGCTCTGTTTTCCAGACTGTAAAAGGGACAGAGCAGTCCCATAAAGAACTAACTTGCATGTGTCGTCGTATGACTGTCTCCCTTAGCAGGAATCAGAGCTGTAAGGAGATGATTTTGGAAATGAGATGTTATTATCTAGCTACCTATTTAATAAACAAGGTATCTATGGAGATGAAAAATGCTTGCTGTAAGTCTTAAGTTTTGTCTTCTTGGGCTCTACAAAATAGCTTTTTCTCTAAAGTTGTTGTCATGGGTTTGGATTTACCTCATTCAGCTGGCCAGGAATGCTTTGTTGTTGCTATGATATTTCTTTCACTTTGCCAGTGCTTAGTATCAGCTGTATTTTCAGTGAAGCCAACTATTCCTTTTATTTCTTATTTTTCCTTTGGTGTTTGCAGTGCAGTAGGAGTTGGGGATCAATGACAAGGTCATCCAATTTTTTTTTTTTTTTTTTCTTTTCTCTAGAGGTCTGGTTGTTTTTCCCTTTGAGACAGCTGAGTACTTTTGCCTTTGAACTGAGTGAATGAGGAAGCTCCTCTTCTGCCTCTGTATTTGGTGAGCTTCATGGCTGTAGCTTGCACTCCAAAAATGCCTACAAAATGTTGTATTTGGTGTTTGCCTTCTTGCCACATGGGATTACAGCTTCAGAAGGAATTTCCTGAGTAGTCCTGCTTGGTTTATGCTAATTTTTTTTTCTGAACTTTGTCTTAGGTGAAGTACTTTACAGATTCATCACATTGCTCAGATGGCAAATTTTCAAAGTGGACTCAGTTCATTCTAAAATGAGTTAGATTCTGTCACTGGAGCCTTTATAAATCCTTATTTATATGATCAAGTGAGTTATCAGTAGGAGAAAGTTTGCAGAAGTGTTTCTGAAAACGTTTGAGCTGTCTGTAAATAAGTCTGTTTCATAATGAAATTCTCTTATATAAGAAAACTAGAAATCAGAAAAGATTATAGAACATCTTAATTCTTCAGAATATTTGATATAGAATTCATTATTTCTGTAAAATTAAGAAAGATGAAAACAAAACTGAAGGTGTGAGGCCATCACTCTAGTCCACCATCCTCCACTGATTTTAATACAACTATTCTCATGCCTAGATTAGACATACTGTCACAGACTTTACTGAATCAAATTCTGCAAAGTATGCAGGTGCTTATTTTCTTTCTTTTTTTTACTTTATCTACTAAAATTAGGCAACTGTGCAAATGCCTATTTAATGCAAGCAAACACGGACATCCTGGTACTTCTACTGCTTTCAGGTAGCAAGGTGAAACTGAAGATACATTTGCCTAAATTCACGTGAGACCATAGGTTAGACACAATGAACCGACTCCAACTTTTTTTTTTTTAAACCTGAAGCCAATGAAAGCAGAATAAACCCCAGATATAATAAGCTTAATTTCAAGTAAAGGAAAATCCAATGTAAGGTTCCTGCTGTTCTTCTACTGTAAAGATGTCATTAACTATCTCTTCCCCACTCTTTCCACACAGGATCATATTAGTTTCTATGTTTCCATATTCTAATTTCAGACTTATTTTCTTCCAGTCTGAGCACCCAGACTGAGAAGACTGGATAAATAAAGAGCACAAATGTTTTCATCTTGTTAAACTTCAAGCTGGTTGTGTGATGTCTCTGTACCATAACATGTACCCTTTCAGTATCTGGCTTAAACACCCTTAACATGTTCTGAGATGATAACTGAGCCAAGGAGAAGAATGGGGTAATATTCAAAACTGGAGTCCTTTGGCCACATTCTCAGCATAAGTTGTCCTGAATACCATCACATAACACCTTGTTCCTGAGCTGAGGCTGCTGAAGATCCTGTCCTAAACTGGGTCTATCTCATCTGAACACCAATGGAACCTGTATGGTTTTGGAGGTGGAACTGGATTTTGTACCATTGTCATGCCCCAAAATGATGGCTGGTTCAGGCTCTACCACAGACCATGTGAAAGCCCATATATACAACATCTTTTGATGAAAAAGGCCCAAATCTGGATTTAAGTTGTAGATAAAATATATATACTCTCACTTCACTTGCAAATAGTCAAGAAGCTATGGAACTGTCAATCAGAAAGTTAATGTTTAATCTGGGATCAAAACAAACTTTTTCTATGCTTTTGCCTCCACCTTCCTCCCCAGTGACAGTAATCCTTAAAAAGTAAATTTATACTTTAAAAGCATGAAGTAGCTTTAGTTATTATGAAATCTAGATTACTGCAGTAGGGTAAGCTCTTCTGTGCTTTGTGAAGACAAGGGATCTAATGGTTAAAGTGCTGTCATAGACTGCAAGGAACTTTGGCTTTTTTCTGCTTTCTTTGCTACTAGATTTCCTTCCTGCCCAATTTTGGCCAACTAACTTGAATGTGTGGGTTAAATTTAAAACAGAATGCGTGACACTGCCCCACCTCACAGTGATAGAGGGGATGATATTTAAATTCTTCAATATAAAAGTGGCAAAGACAACCTAGACAGCTGAATGATAAATTGAAGAAATATCATTAATAAGCCCCAACAAATTAACAACTAGCCCATAAGCCAGCACCTTTGTGTCCTCTATATCAAATTCACCATGCATAATCCTTTCTTGTGCTGAGCTCTGCTGATAAAGGAAGCATTTGTTAAAAATTATTTAGTACTATTCATTATGGAAACCATACAGGGCTCCTGCTTGTCAACAGAGGTTTCAAGAACCAGTCTGAAGACTTTGGAAAAAATATATAAAATCCCTCTGTTTACATGAGGGGAAAAAAAAAAAATTCTACACTTCAGAAGGAGCTTTAAGAAACCAGTTTGGTTTTCAATAGTGCCTCTGTGAATAGAAGCCAGCTGGTATTTAAACCAGCATTTCCCCCACCATTTTAGGCATGAAAGCAACTACTCTCATGGAGCGGCAAGGAGGAGAGATAGGGATGGAAAGATACAGTCAACACACAAAGGAGAAATAAGAAATACTTTAAACAGGGAATGAAACACGCTGTTTGACAGCTAGAAAAGGGGGGGAGTGTCACAAAGGTAAAAGGGCAGGCTCCACAGGGGTAAGCAGAAATAATGGAGTGTAGAGTAACGGGATGTGAAGGGGTTATAATGATCATGGTAGCCAAGTGTGTAATTTGCAGTGAATAATTGATCCAGTGTCTTTATCTTTTAATTTTTTTTTACTGTTTCTCATCAAGTAGATCACAATTTTCTTGCAATCTGTTCCATCCTGATGATTCGGTGAGTGATTTCTACAATTGTAGCTTAGTCTGTATACTGAATACAAGTAAAATTCATTGTGAATATACAGTATCAGAAATCCTGGTTCAGTTTTGATGGTACACATAAATCACATGGTATTGTGTATTTTCTCTAATTAGTGAGCGTAACTCTAACAATTGCTGTGACATTTCTCCCAATTATGTATTCAGAATATGTTTTTCATGAATATTCTTTTAAAATGGACTTTGTCTCAAAATGCTTATGACAGTAAACTAATTGGCAAAAATATTACTGCAATTTTTGATGATCTAAGGTCTTAAAATTCCATGGTAATTTTTTGTTAAAGGGGAAAAGATGACATGAGAGATCAGCCCAAATTCCAGCATATATAGTTACTCTCTCTGCATGAAAATATCTGATGTGGTCTTCATTATATGAACTAGGTCTCCAGGCCTCTGCTTGCCTCTCACTGTAGAGACACTGGTGTGCTTGTGACTGAAAGTAAATGTGCAGATTTCTCAGATATGAGATGGGCTGTGCAGAATACAGGGACAGGCGGGTGAGAGGTGCCTGTGAGCACCAAGGGATGGACCTAGGGATCACGGGATCAGGGGGCAGTCGTGTGTACGGGTAGCATGTGGTATATAAGGCCTTGTAACACAGCAATAAATCGACATTCAGAGCAAGATACCATGTGTCCATCTCTTTATGTCCCTGCATAGGAAGGTACGCAGACGGACGGGCGCCTGAGTCTTGCTGCCTACCGAGAGGCAACAATTGGTGACCCCGATGTGATAAGGCAGGCCTGTGTTGGTGAGGGAGGCATGCGGTAAGGCGTCTCTGTTTCAGCTGCTCGATATGGCTTCTATGGAGCAAGTGGTGAGTATGCTGAAAGGCATGGGGCGGCAGGTGGAGAGCCCTGTGCATAAGAAGGACCTGGACCCACTCTTCTGTTGGATGATGCGGACAGGTATAGCGGCCGCTCCTTCTCACTGAGTGAGTAAGGGGGCCCTTGAACAGGCGGCAGAGGAGCTGTTCCAGAGAGCCTGTGCTGGGAACAAAGAGGCTCTTGGTCTTCTGCCGACCTTTGGCTCCCTCTGGGCCATGCTGGAGAAAGCGAAAGTGCAGGGGTGTGTGGCAGGCGGCATACGCTTTGCTGCGGCCCGAGGCGGGAGAACAAGAACCGCCCAGGAATGTCCCTTCCCAACCCTCTAGCAAAGGGGCAGCAGGAGCCGTGGCCGATGGGGTGAGTGGGGCCGGGCGCCAGGCACCACTCCCCAGCACCCGCTGGGCTGCAGGACGGCCGAGTGAGGAAGCGGGTAACGGATAAGGGTGCAGGGAGGGGCAGGGTGGGGGAGTGAGTTATGAGAAGGCTTGCATTCCAGCTGAGGCCACAGAGGGGAAAGAAAAATGTGGGAGTGGGGGCGGGGAGCTGTCAGCGGAGCCGCTTATCGCACCACTCCACACACTGCCCTCTAGCCCTTCGGCACCGCCTGCTTGTCAGATATGGGGGAGAGAGGGGGGTGGTGCGTACTGGGGCTTGGGAAAAGGGGGGTTGGTCCGGATTCCCGAGGCGCCACCGGGGAGCACCAGCTCCGGAGCCATGGGAACGAGTCCACTCTTCAGCGTGCCCCTGAGTGCACCCCCATCATACAGGGCACTAACAGCAGGGCGAGTGGATAGGGCGTTGGTCCCAGAGCGAGCGGTGGAGGGGACAGAGGAAAAGGAGGGACGGGAGAAAAGGCTTGAGGAAAAGGTAGAGGAATTACGAGGAGAAATGAAACGCTTGGTGTGCAAAGAGGAGGCAGAGTAAGGACAGGAAGTGAGCTGCAGCAGAACGTTGGACGATTACTGCGCAGGAGTGTGTGCTTGCTGATTGTACGCTACAGCCGCATGGACGGGTCCATGGGCAGGGCCCGAGCTCAAGCAAGAATAGAGACAAAAGCAGCCCAGGTGGGGGGTGGCTCTTCTACACTAGTGCCCCTCGCCAATCAAGTTGAGGCCGGAGCATGGGTGGCGGGACATACGGCTCTTGAGCAGGGGTATGAAATACCACCACAAAAGACCGATGGACAGAGGGTGGCACTCACATCCCTGCATACAGAGACTCAAGAGCAAACCCCCTTGCCCTTGATTGCACTGACGTTTGACATGACCACTCGACCCAAGGTACAGGTTCAGGTTTCTCTGGTGGGCTCACGACACCACAAGCCTGCTCAAGTTACGATCACCTTCTTAGTAGACACTGGGGCTGAAGTGACTACCATCTCAACCACAGACTGGCCCCAAGACTGGCCTTTGGACACGGGATTGGTAACGGTGGGGGGCGTGGGAGGGAAGTCCGTGGGTCATCATAGTGCTTTGCTCCTTACCCTACAGTGGGAGGATGGCGGGGTGTCATGCACCTCCGGCCCATTGCGTCCTTATGTTCTGGGCATACCGATCACCCTTTTGGGCAGGGACGCCATGGTCAGTGCTGGCACTGTCGTACATCTTGGCCCTCAGCAGGGTTTTTAGTGGGGGCCGCTGGGGACATCCCTTGTTGGCGTCTGCAGTGGCGATCGGATGACCCTCTGTGGATTCCTCAGCAGCCATTACCCCAAGAAAAATTGACTGCCCTATGGGACCTTGTACGAAGAGGAGTACAGCAGGGGCATTTGGTACCATCGACTAGCCCCTGGAACAGCCTGGTATTCATCATAAAAAAGAAGTCTGGTAAGTGGCAACTTCTCCACGACTTGAGAGGGGTCAACACCACCATGGAGGCAATGGGGGCATTGCAACCAGGCTTGCCTCTTCCGTCAGTGTTACCCCAAGATTGGCAATGTCTTGTGATTGACCTGAAAGACTGTTTTTTCAGCATTCCTTTGCATCCGGAGGACACGAAGCGGTTTGCCATGACCATTCCTGCCTTGAACAACCAGATGCCAGCTCAGCGCTTCGAGTGGGTGGTGCTGCCACAAGGCATGAATAATTCCCCGACTATTTGTCAAATGTTTGTACATGCTGCTTTGCAGGTGGTGAGAGAGCGTTATCCCGATATAGTTATCGTCCATTATATGGATGATCTCCTCTTCGCAAGTGCCTGTCTGCCTCCAGCCCTGCTGACTACAGTAAAACAGGCCTTGGCCCATTTTGGCCTTGCAATAGGAGAAGAAAAGACGCAGACAGCGCCACTGTTTAAATACTTGGGTACTGAGCTCTCTCCCCGCATAGTAAAACCACAAAAGCTCTTAGTACCTACAACGACTGTGACCTCCCTCCATCAGCTACAAACACTGGTGGGCGGTATACAGTGGTTGCGGCAATTTGCTCCTTTAAGTCCGCAGGAAATGCGTGAATTGACAGATCTCCTGAAAGGTGACACGGATCTGGCAGCTCCACGAGAACTAACGGCAAAACACCAACAGTTTTCTTTGAGTGCCTGCAGCGCGGTGCTTTGCGGCGGTGGGATGTGACGCGGGGCATCCAGGCACATCTTTTGCTGCAGACAGCAGGATCTGTCATTGTGCTGCATCAAGGGGAGGTTCAAGCCACATTGTTGTTTGGCTATGTCACTGCGCCTAAGGTTGCTTTGCCTCAATGGGACACGTTACTTGCCTTGGTGCTTCGCTGGGCTAGGGATCGAGTGCTTGCTGTTGCAGGGACAGAGCCTCAACGAATCACCGTGGAGGTAGACCCGACCTCCTTAGACAACATGCTGTGGTACTCCTTGCCTGTGCAAACCGCTCTTGCAGGGTATCAGGGCTGTTTCGCTGCCTTGCCATGTACACCTTATGCAGACCTGTTCTCCCTAACAACGGTGATGCCAATACTGCCTGTCTTGGACCAACCGGTGGCAGGCCGTACAGTGTTCATTGATGCTGCAGGGAAAACGGCGAGCTATGCCGTTGCCTGGCTCAACCGTGGTAAGTGGAGGTCCGTGGTACAAGAAGACCCCTCCTGTTCATTGCAACAGCTTGAGCTAAAGGCAGTGTGTTTGGCTTTGGAGGTTTTTTGAGATGAACCCCTTAACCTTGTTACCGATAGTCAATATTGCTTTCGCTCTGCTCGTCTCTGTCGTTCCTGCACTGAACCCCGGCAGTATTGCTGTACAATGCATTGTCGCTCCAGCGACATCCTATCTTTATTATGCATATCAACAGCCACACCGAACTCCCAGGTTACATCACGGCGGGGAATGCTCAGGCCGATGCGGCCTGTTATGAGGCTTTTGCGATTTGCAGGTAGCCGCCAAGCAGTCGCATGCTCAGTTTCACCAGTCGGCCCTTGCTTTGCACCGTATGTTTGGCCTCCCTTTGCCGGCTGCCCAGGAAATAGTACAGGCATGCCCAGGATGCCGTACAGCACCGATGTTTGCCCCGGGATTTAACCTGTGGGGATTACATCCCAATGAGATATGGCAGATGGACGTCACAGATTACCCAGATTTTGGCCGCTTTCGCCATCTGCATGTAGTAGTAGATACCTGCAGTGGTATGATCTGGGTGTCTGCCTTTACAGGGCAAGCAGCACATTTTTGTGTCAAAGCCCTTCCCATGGCCATCGCGGTTCTGGGAATGCCACAAGAACTGAAAACGGATGATGGGCCCGGGTACCGCAGTGCCACCTTTGAGAAATGGTGCACTGCGTGGGGAATCTGGCACGTCTTTGGCATTCCCGGGAACAGCACGGGTCAGGCCATTGTTGTTGAGCGGGCACATCAGACCCTGAAGGCCCAGTTGCGGGCTCTTAAAGAGGGGGGAAGCCTGACAGGACCTGACCTTTGTCCCCATGCGGTACTGCTACGTGCCCTGTACAGCCTCAATCACCTGTAACGCCGTACCCAAGACCATCAGTTGACAGAGCAGGCTCCCATGGGTATGGTCTTTGTCCGCAAAGAGGATGGTTCTTGGGCCGCGGACCCTGTTCCCCTGCTGGTCCTAGGACAGGGTTATGCCTGTGTGCAGACCCCTGCGGGGCCATGGTGGTATCCTACTCGATGGGTTAAGCCGGCACCAGGTGACCATCACCTGTAATGGACAAGGCTGTTAGCTACTGACATATGTTCCTGTCGTTTCAGATGATACTATTCCTGCTCTTATGCGGTGGGGGTCTGGAGGCGGGTTATTAGCAGAGGTACGCCGAGCAACGGCACTCGGACATCTGTATTCTGATGCATGGCCTGGCTGACCCTGTAATCACCTGTGCAGTGGGGTTCCGCACGTCCCTGATGGCACCTGCGTCCAAGGCGATACCAGCTACACGAAATGCACATTGACTGACATATCCCAAGGAGTCAACATCTGGAACTGTAAAAGCAACTTCACAACGGTCGACATTCAATTCAGCTTCTCAACGATCTGGAATGCCACGGTCCTCTGGGAAAATTCGGACAGTTTCAAAGTCACACTGCACGATGACGTAAACAGTACGACCAGCTTTAATATAGGCAATTTGCTCTACTGGGGGATCAGCAACAAGAATGGGGAAATTATGAAACAGTAATGGGGGTATACTACAGGGCATAAAGAGGGGGGAGATGCGGGATACAGGGGCAGGCGGGTGGGAGGTGCCTGCGAGCACCAAGGGATGGACCTAGGGATCACGGGATCAGGGGGCAGTCGGGTGTACGGGTAGCGCACGGTATATAAGGCCTTGTAACACAGCAATAAATTGACATTCAGAGCAAGATACCATGTGTCCATCTCTTTATGTCCCTGCATAGGGAGGTATGCAGACAGACGGGCGCCTGAGTCTTGTTGCCTACCGAGAGGCGACAGGCTGAAAATATGTCCGAACCAGAAAATCCCAATCACCTATCATGGAAGTTAGAGGGAGAATTACATGCTCAATAAATACGTAAATATTTGTCTGGAATGCTAGGAAGACAATCTCAATGCACTATGCTGGAGCAATTAAAAAAAAATTTACAAGTGTGGTCTTATTTAGTGACAAAATCACAAAATTGCAGAGGGTAGAGTTCATCTTAGTGAGACTCACAGAAAGAGAGGAATACAATTAACACACAAACAACATCATTCAGAGAAACAACAGACAGCAAAGGAGGAATGATGATGAGAGGAGTCTGGAGCAAGGAATACTTACCCTTGGTAGAAAAGAATCAAGTTATAGAATACTTAAGCAAACTAGACAAATATAAATCCAAAGGCACTGATACAGTGCATCCACGAGTGCTGAGGGGCATGGATTATGCCATTGTGAGGCCTCTTGATAATCACTGAATGATTAGGGCAATTGGGAGAGATGCTTGAGGATTGGAGGAAAGCAAAGGTCACTCCTATCTTCAAAAATGGCAAGAAGGAAGGTCTGCAGAATTACAGCCTTGTTGGCCAGTCCTTCTTGGGAAGGTGATGGTTTAGTTAATCCTGGAAACTATTTCCAGGCACATCAAGGACAAGAAAGACAACAGGAGTAGTCATCATAGATTCACCAAGGGTGAATCAAGGATTCACCATGTTTGACCAATGTGGTAACTTGCTGTGGTGGAATGACTGGCTTGGTAGATGAAGGAAGAGCAGTGGACATTCTCTACCTTGACTTCCATAAGTCTTTGAAAACTGTCTCCCATAGGATCCTCACAGAGAAACTGAAGAAGTAGGGGCTAGATGAACAGCCAATGAGGTGAATTGAAAAGAGCTTAGAGGGTGGTAATCAGTGGCACAAAGTTTAGTTAGAAGCCAATCGCTAGCCTTGTATATCAGAGTAGATCTTTATTATTTATCTAGATGATGGGATAGAAACTGTGAAAAACTGGGAGGAGTGGTTGGTACACAAGAAGGACCTGCTACCATCCAGAGGGACCTCAACAGACTGGAGAAATAGGCTGTCAGGAAACTCAGGAAGTTTCAAAAAAGGGAATTGCACAGTCCAGCACCTGGGGAAGAATAACCGCATGCGCCAGTATATGCTGAGGGTTGATTGACTGGACAGTCAGCTTTGCAGAAATGTCTCTGAGGGAACTGTTGGAAACCAGAAATACCATGAGCTAGCAATGTGCCCCTGATCCAAAAAAGGGTCACGGTATCATTGTCTTCATGAGGAAGGCTGTCGGACTGCAGGTTGAGGGACATAATCCTTCCTTCTACTCAGCACTGATGAGACCACACCTGGAGTGCTGTAGCCAATGCTGGGCTCCCCAGTACAAGAGACACAGATGTACTGGAGAGAGTCCAGTAAAGGCCCACAAAGACGGCAAAAAGGCTGAAGCATCTTCTATTAGAAGAAAGGCAGAGAGAGCTATGACTGGTAGGACTAGAGAATAGAACAGAACAGAATACAATGGAATGGAATGAAATGGATGCCCCGTGCCTTATCTGCACAAGCACCATGCACAGCCTGCGTGCACATGTGCTTACACTGGTTCTATTTTGGCTACATCTGGTGATGGGCCAGCCACAGAGCTATGTGCTCAATCTGCAGGCAGCCTTTTGACTATGTCCTGCATATGGTGAGAGTGGACAATGACTACCAGGAGTATGCCGTCAGCCAGTCTGCTGGCCGGCAGAGGAACGCAGCCAGGAACAGGGTGCATATCTCTGCAGCAGCACTACTATATGCGCTGAGGGTCCACCAACAGTGGTCCCACAGCAGGGATAAGGGGGCCTGAGGGGAGGGACCTTATTCTTTTATGTTCTTTTATTTTTTTTTAATGGGTTAATAAAACAGTTTCTGAAGTGAGAAAAGTGGTTTCAATGAAGATAAGTAATTTATTAAAAAAATGAGACATTTTATCAAGCTTTCCCCAAGAGGTAATACTTTTCCAACTAACCAAACACCTCCTATTAGGTTGGCTTCACTTGAACTGGAGCCCTTGTCACTGTGGTTGTTTTGCTGTGGGGGTGCCAGCCATCTAAGCAGAAAGGGATCCTGTCCATAATGCAGATAGCACTCCATTGAGCCCTCTGAGACCCTTTGGTAGGTCTCATGGGGGCCTCTGCTTCCTCATGCATGCAGAGCCATCATATTCCCCTGCCCTTGGGCCTTCCCCAAGATGGCCTGCAATGAGCCTCCCACATTTCCACAGGCATCCCCCTGTAAAGTCTGGGAACCTCCAAAGGCTCTTACCCTACATCCCACAAGAACTCCCCCAGACCTGGAGATGGTGACCCCATGCATGCAGCCTGCAAGGTCCCTGCACAGCACTTCTGCAGCTGAACCTTCATCTTCTTATTGAACACCCAGTTGCACCAGCAAAGTGCCCTTGATCCAAAGAAGGCTCATGGTATCATGGGCTCCAAGAGGACAGATCTTGGACTGCAGGTCCTTCCCTCCACTCAGTGCTGATGAGGCCACACCTGGAGTACTGCTGTGGGAGGACATGCCAAAGCTAGAGGTACAGAGTGCTAACAAGAGCCCTCAGCCTGTTGCTCTGAGACATGCTGGATACACTGTAGAACACTTGAAGTCTTATGGAGATGAGTCAGAGGCTCCTGAGGTCATAGAAACAAAGAGAGTAATACAGGGAAATACGTCAAAGGAATAAAGGAGTGTTCCTCTAGAAAGGTGACATGGCTGACAGCCCAGGTGTGGTGTCTTTACACCAATGCATGCAGTATGGGCAACAAACAGGGGGAGCTGTAAGCCATTGTGCTGCTAGAGAGCTACAACTTAGCTGCCAATACTGAAACCTGGTGGGATGAATCCCATAACTGGAGTGCAACTATCAATGGGTACAGGCTATTCAGAAGGGACAGGCGAGGAAGTCTCTGAACAGCATCCCCTTGTAAAGCCTGGGTACCTGCAAAGGCTGTTATCCTACATCCCACAAAGACTCCCCCAGCCCTGGAGGCAGTGAGCCCATGCATGCAGCTTGCAAGGTCCCCGTGCAGTGTTTTTGCACCTGACCCTTCACGGCTCTGCAGAAAAGGCACGGGGGTCCTGCTGGGCACCTAGTTGCACCACCAAAGTGCCCTTGGTCCAAAGATCGTTCATGGTATCATAGGCTGCATGAAGAGGAGTGTTGACTGTGATTCTGTGACTGCAATGTCTTGTAGCAGTCTGCATTGTAAAGGACCTCTAGAAATCTTTCAGTACAACCTCTTGCTATGCAGATTTCCAGATGTTGCTTTAGAACAGATTATTCAAGGCCTTGTTTTTTTGTTGTTACCATCTTCAAGGGTGGCAATTTCTCAGCATTTCTGAGAAACTTGTTCTGACTACCATGCCTGTGAAGAAAGATATATTCTTTTACTTCCTTGCTGCAACAATCCATTGACTCTTACCTTTCTCTATGTACCTTCAAGAAGACTCTGGTCCATCTTGTCTATAACCTTCCATGAGGCAGTTGAAGACAGTAACATGATGCCTACTCTTTGGCTGAAAAACCTCTTTTCTTTCATCTTCTCCTCATATGTCAGGCACTCTTCCAATCATTTTAGTGTCTCTCTGCTACACTTTCACTGCTTACTTCTCCTCTACCAAGCCAGCATCTTGTATAAGTGATCAGTGATGTGACCTTGATGTTATCTATTCCCAGTTGCCTCTTGTCCTTACTGTGCCTGGACAGAGTTTTCAGGTTTATTTGTTGAGATCACACTGGCTGGGCTATAGTTTCCTAGATCAATCTAAGTTTTTGCCTTTCTTCAAAGTGATTTTGATGTTTGCCCTTTTTCAGTCATCAAAAAGCTACTCTGAACACCATAACCTTTCGAAAATACCATAAAATGACTTTTTTTTTCAGCTTTCTGAAGACCTGCAGATGTGTCTCATCTACTTCCATGGATCTGCATATGTCAAATTTGCCTAAGTGACTTTCAACTTAATCTTTTTGTGTAGTGTATAGTATTACAGTCCTTTAACCTCTGCTGCTAAGCATGACATCTGGAAAGCTGGAGAGCAGACTGTACCACTAAAGACTCAACAAAGAAAGGCACTGTCCTTATTCCATGTCCTTTGGCACTAGGTCACTGATGTCATTCAACAGTGAACACAAATTTTCTTTAGTCTTTTTCTGCTAATATGCAAATAGAAGTCTTTCTTGTTGCTTTTCATATCCATTGCCAATTTCAATTCCAGGTGAACTTTTAATTCCCTAATTTTGTCACTGTGTGCTCAGGCAAAATTTCTATATTCATTCTGCTGGCCCATAGTGGTTTTCACCTTCTACTCAGTAATTTTTTGTGTTTGAATTCAGTCAACCAAGTAATCCTCTTTCCAGACCTGCTCAACATCCTTTACATTAGAACAGATCTTTCTTTTGCTCTAATTTTGTCCTTGATGAGCTATCTCACACCCTTCTACCCTTCAGGGATGTGCCCCATGAGATCTCACAACCAGTTCCCTGAATAAGCCGAAGTCTACTCTCCTAAAGGCAAGAATCATTCATTATTCTGCTGCTTGCTTTCCTCATTTCCCCCAGGATCTTTACCTCCACTGTTTCATCTCAAAGAAGTTATGCACAAACATGAAAATGAGATTTGAGGCTCAGTACAGAGCTGACCATGTGACCTTGTCTGGATGGAGGCAATTTTGGAAATTAACACTGGTAAAAACCATACAACATTTGCTGAAAGAGTTTGATGAATAGTATTTTCCCCAACCAAATAAGGCCAGAGCATAAACTTATTGCTGTTGCTATTTTTAACTTCAACTAACAAATATGAAGATGAAACAGATATTTATCATACAAAGCTTAGAACTCAGGTATCCACAGGTAACTCAAGAAGTATTTAAGATTATCTTATTTAAAGCTGTGTTATTTCTTCAGTATAATTTAGCCATTTCAAAGATGGTGTGTGGAAAGAAATAGATCAAATCTTGGTGAAAGGCCTGCAGATAAGAAAAGGCAGATATGTACATCATAAGGCAGATATGTACGCCATAAGGCAGATATGTCAAGTCTCACCTACAGAGAAGTGAGATCATCTAATTGCCTCCAGTCTCACTCTCTTTCCCTCCTAGAGAGGCGTATATTTCACTCATTTTCAGCACAGCATCAGAACCTTCCTTGTAGTCCATGACCATCACATGCCAGATGTGGCTGGACAGCAACAGCCTCACCTGGGATCAGGTGATGCCTGTGTCTCATTCCTGAGGTGGCAAAGCTGGAGATAGGGCAAAGACTGCAGCGACATTCAGTATTGCAATGCAGACCACTCGGCCAATCTCATTGATTAAGATGCAATTTACTTGAGAGACAACTTTCTCAGATCTGTGAGATTTATACAGCTTTCTTCTATGGGTTCTCTACTGTCTGCAGAGACGTGAGGTCATATTCAGTGGCACTTCTATAGGGCTTTTATGTTTTCTATCCAGACATTTATTTTCTGTAAATTTCTACGAATTAGTTCTTAGGTTTAGCTCTCCTCATCAAATTTGCTTGAAAGTGGAAAGCATATCAAGAGCTTTTGGGAGGATATGGAGGGAAAATTATGAATATAGGAATCATTATTACATATCACTGTTTCCTAAAGAAACCATTATACACCATTTTGTCACACTTGGAGTGACAAAACCACCATGGAAGAAGGTACCTGGAGCTGTAACACTATCACATCCAAAGCCTTTCAGAACTCACAAATGGCTGGAAAAAAAACTGTCAGACATGTTTGCAGCAATTTGAATTTAATTCTTCATAGACTACGTAGCCACCTACTATGTAATCCCAGTAATGTAGATAAGTAATCATATTAGACTGGAACCATGTGGCCAAATGTTGCAAATATTAACACCATTCTGAGTAAATACTAAAATGCAGATAGCTAGTAAAAATAATATCTAAGATATAGCTTGCAGTCATTGATAAACCAGTGTAATAATGCTCCTGAGATACCGGGCAAGACAAGCCAGGGAGAGAACTAAAACCTGTAGCACCTCATACTATATCTTGTATGAGGACCGCAGTCACCCTAAACTGTATACAGTATTCTCAGAGAATATAAGGAAACATTTCAAAGAGAGAGAGAGACATTTATAGAGGAAGTCAAAGTCTGAAACAGATTTGCAAGTGCTGCCTATAAGATAGTTGAAACAGAGAGCTCCATAATCCTGCAGGACCACTATGGAATTAATTGCTGACCTGACATCAACATCCAAGACCAAGTAGGCCAACTTTATCCAGGTGAAAACTGCAGCAGCATTTTAAATGGGGAGGCAAGGAAGTAAACGAGAATCTGTAATTATCCCAAGCCATTTAAGACCACAAAATACATTGATTACTCATTAATGTTTACAACATGACATCTATTTTTTCTGAGATAAAATAATGTAACATTTGAGATATTTGTATGCAGAAGAGCCATACATAATCCATAAAACCACCTGGCAATTTTTTCCACAACTTTAGAATTCCGGTTAAGAAATATTTCAGGATTTACTGACATGTGCAGCACCTCCTAAAATTGAGAACTAGTGATAATTTCTATATTGAATATATGTTATGTGTTTACCAAGTTGATCATTCCAGTCATCAAGTAAGGACTTCAGTTTGACCCTGAAAACCAGAGATATTAAAGTGATACAAAGATTCTGGGATATGAGGGCAGTTTACTAATTATTTACAGAGTTTACCAGCTGTCTTTTTAGAATTTGTGTACAGCTAGTACAGGGATACTATTTGGTTGAAGAAAGGATAAATTCAGATGAAGCCAAGAAGTTTGTCTTTTAGCTATTATGTAGACTGTTTAATAATTTGTATAATTTTCTTCAAATAGTCCTTACAACAAAGATTTTCTCTACTTTAATAAACAGGGAATTACATCATTTTAATACTCAGCATGTTGTAAAAGAGATAATGTTTCTTCCTTTTACTCTGAGCTTGCCTAATTTCCAAAAAAAACACCCGAACTTCAAAGCTGGAACCAATCAGTGAAAATTACTGGATTTGAACTGCTACAGGATATATTCTGCCTTTGCGAGCACATCTTTTTTGCCTTAATATCTGTGTTTGATTTTCTCTTGTAGTAGGCCAGAAGGCCATGCCACCCACAGGAGAACTAAACCTTTTGAAGAAATGTTATGTGATTTAACTGTATATTAAATTAACTTACTACAGCAAAAATAATTTTCAAAACACAGATGAATAAACAGACTGGTGAATTTTCCCCTCCTTTTCAAATTATGATAGGAGTGAGAGGAGACGTGAGGTCCTGAAGTGCTTTGCTATGGCTAATATAATGTAGTATGAACTCTTTTACTTTCCATATTAAAATAGATCCAGAATTTTGCTCCCAGGTCTCTGGTTCCTAAGTTTGTACAGAGCATACTTTCTCTAATGAGTGTGAATATTCTTCCACTTTATAGTTTAAATTTATTTTCAGCACTTTATACCCATTTTCCCTTGTGCAAACATTGCCTGTTAGCTTAAATAGGCCCTTTTCTTCTCTCATGTTCCCATTAAAACTTCTCTGATGTTATTTTAGACAGCAATCAAATCCTCTCTCATATCCCTTTCATTTTGAAAGGCTCAACAAACCAAGCTTTCTAGATTGCTAAGAAAGCTTCTCCATTCCCTTGACCTTCTAAGTAGTCCTTTTCTGCATTTGTTCCACTTTACGTTTTATAGCTGGGATTTCATATTTCATTTATATTAAAACTTTACCTGGAATTGGCAAGTATACATATGAATTCCTTGTTCCTGCACTTAAAGGGAGGAACAATGCTGAAGGTTAGAAAATGGTTCATTGGTAGTGTTCTTGGTCTTTCTGATCTTTGCTTGCGACAAGCTGTAATTCTGGGGACAGAATTGTTTGTTGGTTTTTTTTTTTCTTTTTGTTGTGAAAGCATTTTAATTTACTTTAAAATGCAAGAAAATAACATGCTAGTTGTGAGTCACACAAGGATGACCCCTACAGACTGAGCTTCAAGTGCATATTTGCCTATAAATCTGGTATGTAAATTTGCCGATTGAGCAATCCCCTTCCTCTCACCTCCTCCCAAACCACCTCTAGTATCAGTGAATCTTATCCTGTTTTTGAAAGTACTGTTTAGTGTACCGCTATTTTTCTAAGTAAGCATAAGACCTGTTACAAGATCCAATAAATATGGCATGGACAATGCATGACTTCTCACACTCCCACATGCAAGGATAGCATAGGGCTCTGAGTAAGACAGCACCAAGCAGGAGCTCCTGCCAGGTTGAAGAGAAAGTGTTATATCAAGTGAGGAATATTACTGTCAAGAAATTACAGGCTCAGCCTTGACATAAATGTTGACAGCACCATTTCCACTGATAGTGGTATCAGAGCAGATTATGGTTCACACAGGACTGCCCAAAGAGTGATGATTTAGATGAAATGCTCCCAAATAAGAAAAAAAAATCTGAAAGGAAAACTGCAGATGACAAAGATTTTATCAGGCTACTTCTGAGAAGGAGCACACTTTCTCTTCTGTTCTCAGAAGCATCCTGCCTGTAGAGATAAACTAACCATAATGAAATCTCTTTCTCCACCCATTCCTTTTTTGATGGTCGCAAGAGGCATGATAGTAGGGCATGATAAAACCTGGGTGGTGACTGAGGGTGTGTGACTGCAAAAGAATGTAATCTTTCAACCACATTTCTACAAAACTATAAAGAAATCAGGGACAAATCTGTTAATAGTGGGACCTCAATGAAGTCAGTAAAGAGATTTGAGGAATTGGCATACCCCATAATTTCCAAATGAAATATTTGGAGTTTTTCAGTCTGATAAACAGATATGTTGAACAGTCAGAAGTCACTGTAGTATAGAATTTGCAAAGTGGAGTTTTTTGTGTTTGGATTTTCCCCTCCCTTTCTTTCCTATTTCATACATATTCATAACTCTCACTGTCTCACTTTCTCTCATCTCTAGATTAAAAACAAAAAAAGAAAGGAAACATAGTCATATCTAGCATATGTAAGAAATAAACAGGGATCACTTTAGCTTGTAATCCCTGAGGAGAAATGAAGTAAATGTTTAAGAGGATGCAAGAATGATGCAGATGAGGTGAGAAGAAGAATACTGAGCTGAAACAGCGTAAGAGGATGTGGCTGTCATAGTGTTACTGCTGTATAGTCCAACAATGTAAATTAGTGATTTTTTTTCAGGGGGAAGCAATATCTCTTAACAAATTTTCTAATATAATTGGAAGAAAATGTTCCTTTTTTGATGATAGAAACTTTTTTTTTTTTTGTGAAATTGGGCATAGAAACAGTAATTTGGAAAGTAAATAGAATTTGATCGAAAAAGGAAGTTGATATCAGGGAAAAAAAAAAGATGAAACTATAATAATCAAACTACAATCTAGTCAGGGACATGCACAGTGATTTTCCTGCTTTGAAAAAATTATGAACAGTTTCTGTAAAACTACAAGCGGTGAAGAACTTCCTGAGTCATAGACTAGCAGATAGCTCCATTGAAAATAAGCCTATTGCAAGACATAGGGTCTTTGCAAGCGTGCAGAAGTTCAATTTTGAGAGTGGATTAACATGACTGTCACTGCTTGATATTTGCTCCGGGGTCACAATAAAAGGTAACATGCTTGCATAATTGGTAAGAATTACATAAAGGATATACAGTTGAAGAACTATGTTATAATGTGCATTTTCTGACAATAGGATCTATGTTATGTCCCATAAAAATACTTCCTACTGAGCAGAGATGTTCTTGACACCAAGAAATAGAACTTAATCTGATAATACTAGGAAGGCAATGATTGGCTACTGGCCCTATGGCTTATTATATTGATGAATTTGCACGTATATTTAACAGAAATGAAAAATTTGCTGGAAAGATCAATGGAAGACTTCACTAAAATTTTTCAGAAGTGTGTCCTGGTTTCAGCTGGGATGGAGTTAATTTTCCTCTCAGTATCCAAAGTGTTTTGGATTTCACATGTGAAGAATGCTGATAAACACCCTGATGTTATGAGTTGTTGCTAATGAGACCAAGGACACTGTCTGGCTTCCCAGATCTAGCTAATATGCAGGTGCAGGAAGCTGGGAGGGACGTAGCCAGAACAGTTGACCCAAACTGGCCAAAGAGAGTATTCCATGCCATAAATGCCATGCTCAGTATCTAAGTGGGGGCGGCCCAGTGAGCTCTCATGGTTCTCTTGTTGTTCAGAATAGTTCTCAGATCATTTGCAGGTTTTTTTCATCCCAATATCACTGCTGGGAATGGGCTCTATTGGTCATTGGGTCATCAGATGATGAGAAATTGTACATAATTTGTTTTGCAATTTAAAAAAAAAAAATTTCCCTTTCAAATTATTATTCCTATATATATATATGTATATATGTAATATATCTTTTCTTTTGCTATCCTAGTAAATTGTCTTTATCTCAACCTATGAGTTTTATTTTCTTCTGGATTCTCTCCCCCATCCTCTGGGGAGGATCAGCGTGAGTGAGAAGCTGGCTTTGTTTAAAGGGGAGTATTTGATAACATTCCTCACTTCAGTTTTTAAGAAAGATAGAAACCCTTTTTCACTGTACTTTGAGTTGAATAGAGGAACTCTAAAATTTAGATTGAGGATGTAGAAATTGCAAGAAAGACACAATAATGCACACATATAGGACTTCTCCCACCACAAATAATTTTGGCTGACCATATTCCATAGTGTGATTATGCTGAAGGCAATCTCTAATATTAGTGTAGCTGGGTGTAAATAAGAGAAACTTAGACGCTCAGTTTTAAATATAGAATTGAAATAGCTCATATACATTAAAGCTAACAAGCAGCTTGTAAGTTTATGCAATATAGTTTGGTATTACTCTCTACTTTTTTGTCACTTTTCAAAGTCTTAACTTTCCTCATTTGTTGCAAAATCCCACTATTTTTGTGTCAAATGTGCTTTCATTCTGTTAATTTGCAAACATATAGTGGGTTTATGTGTAGGTAAAAATCAGAAGTTTAGAGTCAATTATCAATATCTTGCAAAACAGTCCCCATATTTCTATATGTTTGAATTTATGTACACAAAACTCCCAATCAGTTAAATATAGTCTGATCAAATATTTAATACTCATAATACTCAACAATTTTAAATCTTAAATACTCATAAAGCTATCCTGAAATCATGAACAAATACACTCAGTGGGAAGTTTTATTCTGATCTGAAAAGTGGAAGAACAGGTCTGAGTTCAGAAAACAAGTTTAAGTTGAAGTTATAACTGGACAAAAATTGTTATTAAGTCACTGCTTTTTATCCTCAAGCTCCAGATGTCTTGGAACGGTATTAAAAAATTGTCTGACACTTTTACCGTTAAAATCTTTCTGTATATGTAACAGTGTGTGTATAATCAAATTTAATGTTTTCTATTTTCCAATATTTTATGAAATATAACTTCATTTTACTCAGTATCCTTCATTTCTACTTACAAAAATTTTAACAGGCTTATGATCTCATTTTCTAATCTGCCTAGACTGTGTTCAATGTTCAGAGGGCCTTCAATAATTCCCTTAATATTCTCTGGTCATGGCAGGGAGTAAGTCCGCTCTTTATACAGCAGTTTTTAGCAACTAAAAGTTGCTACATTACTAAATGTAATGTTGCTAAAAAAAAGCCATAAGAGACTAATCAACTTTCCTGCCCACGTTCTTAATCACCCATATAATCCATTCTGTATTGACCAGAGATGAGTTATTTGGGATACTAGCCTGTATCCCAAGAGTTGGCCTTCTTTTTTTCTTAGAGAAATGGCATTTTTCAATGCAGGCCTTTAAAAAAAAGTAGAGAACTACTTAACCAATCAACTTACCTTTATTTCTTCTTCGAGCTAAAAAAGAAAGGAAATACCAATATAATACATGTTGATTCCTTGTGAATATATAATATATATCCTATAATTTAAAACCATTGCACTTTGAGCAAGCTGCTTTTGGAAAGCTAGAGAGCAATGTGGAGATTTAAGAGAAGCATAGGAGATATGGGGAGAGCTTGCTGGAAAGTAAATGTTGCAGTACAGTAATTATTTTTGATATCCAGGTTTAGAGAGAAAGGCGAAATAAATTCAAAAAGGGAAAATGAAGAAGAAACAGGGAAGATAAATAAGAGGAAAGGAAAACAAATTAGAAGGTGAAGAAGGAAAAAGAGCAATATGAAGGAAGAATAAGAGTAAGATGGAATTAGAAGAGATGTTAGCGTTTAACCCTGTAATAAACTATTACAATTGCTAATAGCAGGCCACGGGTTTTGTTATGAGTTTACAAGGCCTCCAGTCTGTGGCTTGCCAAGATTTCATTGGCTGAACTTTTCTTGACTTCCTGCATCTTTGTTTCACGTAGCTTAGCTGTAAGTGCAATTTTTCTAAGTACAAGGACTATGACTGGTTTGTTTTACTTTTGTTTATCTTTCTTTGGTACAATAACATCTGTATATAGATGGCAAGAATGAGTGGTTATTCTGCATAGAAGGAGAACTTTAACACAATGATGTAGGGTAGAGAAGTACAGACCTGATACAGACCAAACAGAAAAAAAAAAAGGTGCAAAAGGTGTAAATTCAGAAACATGCAAAAATAACCCCAAGTGGATCCTAGAGAGATGAGGAAGAAACCATTAACATCAGAACTATATGCTTCCTGCCCGAGAACTCCAGATTGGATACTGGGAAAAAATTTTTCACGATGAGAGTTGTAGAACACTGGAACAGGTTGCCCAGAGAGGTGGTAGATGCCCCATCCCTGGAAACATTCAAGGCCAGGTTGGATGGGGCTCTGAGCAACCTGATCTAGTCAGAGATGTCCCTGCTCCTTGCAGGGGGGTTGGACTAGATGACCTTTGAAGGTCCCTTCCAACTCTAACCATTCTATGATTCTATGATTCTATGCTGACAACTCATCATAATCCCCTGCCACCACCACTAGAAAGAAACCGTCAACCTTGGGACACAGAGGAGTAACGGAAGGGTGAACATAATAGCAAGGTGAAGGTTACAAAGTAAATGTGTGTATTACAGTTTTAATCCTATAATTATTGTTGTTTCTTTTCTGTAATAGCACAATGTTAACTAACAATGATTCTTGAATTATCCTGTTAAAATTTCAACTATACTAACAATAAATTTGTATCTTCATATATAAGATGTGTTTCTCCTTTACTCATAAAGTAAGATTTTGATTTTAACAAGGGAAGGGATAAAAAGGGAAAGGAGAAAAAAAAGGGAAAGGGAAAACACAACTTGAAAAAGAAATCAGAAGGGGAAAGAGAAAAGGAATGAGAAAGGGAAGCAGGTTACAACATTTATTGCTAAGTAAATCAAACTCATTTTTATCAGAGTGAGGAAGAAAAGAAGAGAGAGAAAAAACATTAGCTGCAAATTGCTTTAAATATACAACTACTTGCATTGAATAGAGCTTCAAGGAAGTGTTCAGCTTTATCTGTCTGCATTACGTCCTAGCACAGTGGATAGCTTTGGAAAGGCGTGAAAGACCTTTTCTTCATTTTTCCAACCAACTCTAGTGGCCTGGTCTTAGGAATATTACCTACACAGCAGAGAAATGAAAATTATAATCTCCTTTTTTTATATATATATATTATTTGTTTGCACAGCGGAGAATTGTGTGTTGGAATTAGTTGCTGATACAGAAACAATTATAAATGACATTAGTGGGCTGTTCTTTCAGACCCCCAAAGGCACTTGGCATTGAGCTGCAAATACACAAAAGCCTCTATAAGATGACTCCTGCTGTTTCACACCACTGGGCTCTGTAGGCAGCAACATTGCAATGCAAAGACAGATAAAGCAAAATAAAGAAGGAAGAAGATTTCATTTGGTGCAAATTGAGTTTGGTGGAGCTGTGTCTGTTTACACTGATGTGAGATCTGTTCCAAGAAGTCCACAGAGCTGACCTTACCTTCTCTAGGCAAACATTGCGCTGACTTTGCTGAGAATTTGTTTCCAGTCTTCTGCATTTTATACTTGGAGGGTGATGGTTTGTGGCTTGGGTTTTTCTTTTTTCTTTTTTCTTTGTATTTTTAAGCTCCAGTGGTTGGAGTAAAGTGATTACAGAAAAAAACCCACCAGTTTTATTTACTGACGTAAGCCTCATAGTACAGAGAAGTGTTCTGTGATCATAATGAGCAAGTTATTACTTAAATACCCCAAGTCACATGGGAAAAAAATATATCCACATCCTTAAATATATACTTAAGTAATAAAGAAAGAAAGATGTCAGGAGGAAAGATTAGAGATTTTTTAAGCCAACATCATTTTTAGGGACAGAGCTATATTTTATAGGAGATTTATCAAGTGATTACCAAAATTTAATAGTAGGAATGTCAGATACTCCAGAGTGTTACAATGTCATTCATTTCAGCAGATTTATAGAGATAATGTGGAAGACACAAAAAGTAAAGCTGTATCAAGATTTGTTATTCTGAGAAGATGAATTGCAGCAGAAACACATCTCTGCTTTGGCAGTGACTGGCATTATGTGTGTGTGTTCACATGCATGTGTATAGATGTTGGATGCATGATTCCCGAGTGTGACTGTCATCCATAAGACAAGCTTTTCATTCGTATTAGAGTATCAAAAATTCCTGAGGGGTGATTCTTGCTGGCTTCAAATCCTATCTTCCTCTCAAACCTGCACTCATTTGAATTTTAAATAAAAAAGTGAAGAAAGGGGTAGCTAATATGTATGTGTGGGGGAAACTGCAGCACACCTTTCTCTTTCATGCTGTAGCAGAAGCAAAGACAGTACCACGCTTACTCACCTTGTTAAATTTTTAACTCCAAAAGAACATACACTTATCTCATCATGAGAATGGAGTAGAAACTATTTTGTTTAGATTTCAGTAAGCAACTTGCTAGAATGATTCAATGGAGGGAAAATAAAGGAAAAATTAAAAATTAAAAAGGAAAATAATCCAATTCTCATCTACCTGAATTTTAAGAAAAAAGACTAATGCAACTTTTATCAATTTAATATCAGAAATTAACACTGAATTAAATAAAAGCTGAATCAGAGCCTAGGCTAGAATTAATGTATACTTGAATAGCTGAACTAAAAGCATTCATTTGCTGATTTCTGTCAGCCAGGAATCCTACCATGCATGATATATTTATTTTCCCCTGAATATTTTCAAATTTTCCAGTACTCATTCCTGAGGGCTGTAACTCTCATAAGATGGAATTCTGTCCACCTAGCAGCCAATGTGCAGTTGTTTCAGAATTTCTGGGGCCCATTACCTGGTCTCTCACTCTGGATTATTTTTTGGAACTACACTTAGTTGTATCTCAATTTAACTGTGCATAAAATAGTTGTAAATGTGTTTATTTCTCACAGGGTTTGGAGAAGTTATTTCTTATATTTTCTCTCTCATTCACTTTTATTATTCTTTCACTCTTACTTTATGTTTCCCTATCTGGCTTATAACGAGCTATTACAGCAAAATCCATCACCTATTGAAGTCAACAGTAAATGTCCCTGACTTTGTTATTTTATATATATATATAACTGTAATTTCTTTGGAAAAGACACTATGCTTTCAATAAGATTCTGGTCTATGCTTCCCACTTCATCTAAAAGTTAGAAGGACTTCAGCCAGTCAGCTTGGCTTCTTCTGTGGCTAGACAAACTTCTGGAGGAGGGCTCATCTTCTGAAAAGAAAGATATCCAAGTAATGTGGAAAGAATTTCCCTTAGGAGGTACTTATTTTTCTCCATTGACTACAGAGGGAATCTAGGCAACTAGCTTTAGCTAAGATGCCTGTTTTTCAGAGTGATAAACTTAGTTGAAAAGAATGGGAAAAATTCATCTCACTTAGGTTAAGACATCTAAGTTAGACGTTTCAGTATGAACTAGTCATAAGTAAAGGAGGGATATAAGCACTTTTGCTTATTTCTCAGGGCTGTTTGTTTCATCTTGAAATGGTTTGTTAAAGTAGGTCAAATAACTTCAAACTTCCCAAACTGAGACAGATGAATGTGACCTATATGCTCAAAAGTACTCAGCACAAGAAGACTTTGATTTTACTCATATCCTATACCATCAGTATAATGAAAACAATAAATAATCACTCTAATATTTGGTGGGAGTTTTTAGAAAAGCAAAAGAAATTATAACCTTGAATTATTCTCATTACCTTGTTCATATGACAATCTTTGATTTTCCTCTGCTTCTTCATTTTACTTCCATCCTTAGAGATTACTTGTTTAGAGATCCTTAGTTCTTTTTTCTTCCACCATGTCTTCATGTTGTGGTTTTCTTCTCCCTGTCCTTATCTCAAACCTCGAGCCGTTTTTCTTCTATTATCTCTCCCTATTCTCTCGGAGGGTGGGGGGAGTGAGAGAGAGACTGCGTAGTCTGGTCCCGATCCGGGCTAAACTACGACACTTCATCCAACAGAAAAAGCCTTGAAGTGACCATGGATATGGTGGAGAAGGAAAACATAGTTTCATACCTGTCCTTTTTTTTGTCTGTTTCCCAATACCTAAACAAGCAACTTGTGATAATCTCGCATAAATATCTACCTAGGCAGGGAGATGGGTGTTCAGACAGAAAACCAAGGTGATTATTTGTATTGATAGAACAAAATATGGAACCTGTGCTAACACTCTAATTAGCTGAGAATTTAAGAAACTTACTTGTAAAGAAGCTATTTTCTATTACTCCTCCAACTGCTCATATTGATCAGCATGGTTTTATTCTGTTTAATTCTATGTTTTGAAGTTACTTTTGTTCTTTTTTTTCAGTACAGAAGGCTAAAATGCTGAACTTAGAAAGAACTTTCTTTTTGTGTCCCAAAAGGAAGAAACTGAATGCTCTTTTCAGATCCCTTTGGCAACTGTCAAGGCACTTTGGTCTCAAACTCTTATCTAACCAGGATGGCTTAATCTCCTCTGATTTTATCCTGTTACGCTTACAGAGCTCAAGACGGTATCTATACTAGTTCAGACCAATTCTATGGACAGTTATGAAAATTAGGACCAAAGCCTTGACATTAACCTTGGATTAATTGTTTTGGATGCAGGAATGATGGACTGCTTGCCATAACTCATTGTTGCTTCAGAAGACTACTTTATTTCACACTCAGTGGAGTTAATTTAACATATTACATATTATTCATTGTTATTACTATTTGAAGGCACAAAATGTTGTTAAGAATGTTTGTCTGGCATCCATTAAGAAACTCAAACTTGGACAAATCTGGACTCAAACTTTACCTTGGTATGGCAAATGCTTCCTACCCTAATCTTCTGTAGTCTAGTAACTTGCAATTTTCACGTAGAGAGTTGTTTTTGTCAAACCTTGGAATAGTCAAGAGATGTATTCTGTTCTGCAAAGTAAGTGCATTCTTGATTGTTATTAGTCTTGATAACTATTACTGAAAGTATCTTTGGCTTGCCATACACTGAAGAAGCTTATCACAGCTGGTGTTGAAAAAACAGGACACTACATTTAGCCCTGATGGGCACTTTACATAAAAAGACATTAAAGAAAACTTTGAGTTGAGTATGAAAGAGTTCATGACCATCCAACATGTACATACATACCTGCAGCTCTTTTGAGATAAAACAAGAGTCTTTGTGAACAGCAGTGTAAAATTCCATAAAGAAATCTAGCATGTATATTCAGGCATTACATATCCAGCATATATTGTAGATGGATACAGGAAATTAGAGTGGGCTATCAGATGCTTTTGTCTGTTTTTTTTTTTAAAGCAGCTCCAGAACAGGTAAAGGCAATGTACAGAGTATACTGAATAACTACTTTTATAAGCTTCAGATCATGGATAACTTACCACCTATCCTCAAGATACGTTTCCTTTTTAATATTATTTCTGTATGTTGCAATACCCAAGTGTTACTTCAGCATTACTACTTCTACTTCTGAAGGACTGAAACTGTCATTCCTGATGAGACGGAAACATGACGGTTCATGCTATGTAATCCTCTTTCATAAAGTCATTGTTATGACACTGTAATGTTCTCTTATTTTAGTGGCTATTCAGATTGATTCTGAAGGGGAGGTTATGAACTTATCCCAGGTTGTCTGTCGAAAGTCTGTATAATGTTGTCAAAGTGTGATACAGTAACATAGTTAATATGAAATTTTTGGTTTTTTGTTTGTCTGCTTCTGATTTTTCAGTTGTAGGAATTTATGTTGTTCTTTTTATGCCCTTAAGGAAGGGGTAAAAAGAAACAATGTATTGATTAGGAGAAAAAAAGAAGATTAAGAATCTACTTTGTTGTTTGTTCATCAGCCATACTACCTATATTTTATGCTGAATTACTTTTACTTCAGCAGTGTAATGAATATATCCTTCTCAGTTCTGTCTTTTGGGAAAAAAAAAAACCTTTTCTGTCTCCAAATGAAGAATGTCAGGGAGTTAACTTATTGTTTCCCCACATTAGTGGCCTTGGCATTAGGATGTATAGGATTTCTTCCTTCTTTTTTTTTTTTTTTTCTCTTTTCTTTTTTTGTTTGAACGTGTGCCCTCTGGATCAATGAATTTTTTAACTATGCTGTGTATAGTCTATTTAGCAAATCCATTCTATGTATGTTTAATATTCTGTATGTTCTAGCATCTATGGATCACCATTGAGAAAACCAGCAGCCAGCACTTGGATTTTCTATTAATTATGTTAATTTAGCAATCTGCAAGCTGAATTCTGACCTCAGTTGCACAGGATGTGGATCAAAAGAAATTCTGTTGGCTCTTTTGGAGCAACACTCTGCTTATATCAGTATAATAGAACCGAAAACTGGGATATCCCTTTGGAAAAAAAAAACCCACAAATCAATAATTTTTCTTTTCCTTATGATTATTTTTTGTTTCATATTATGTTCATTCATGAGGTAACTTGGCTTAATTTCAACATGAAAAACTATTATTGAAAGTAAGCCTCACAAGAGTGATAGCTTGCAGAGACAGTCACCTCGAGGTCACGTGTTGAAATCCAGCCCAGATCAGTAGCAATGAAGTCTTTCTGGCAGATATAAAAACTCTTCAATGGATTTCAATCTATGCAAAAGATATAAATTCCTCTGGAGAAGTGTCGAGGAGTCTGAACTTGCCCTTCACTGAAGTAAATTGCTGAAGCAGAATCGATAGTTATGGCTGCATTTCACAGGTGAAAATGAGAAAGAAGCTTTGTATTTTGTGGAAAAAAACAAATCACTCATTGCTCTGAATGGTCAGTACAGCACTTTTTGTCATCACTAACCATACTTAAAATAGCATCTTATAGTAAGGAATTCTCTGTACACTCTCATTTGTTTCAAGAGGCTGCTGGTGTCCATTTTCTTATGGACATACTGCTTATAAATGCTTGTTTGGTTGTTGTGGGTTTTTTTTATATGAGAGGCTAAAAAAAAAAGACTATTCCAGGAGAATGAGAAATAAGTAAAGTTGAAGTTGAGTAAATGTTATATTTTTCATAATTTTCTACTTTTTTTCCTCCCAATTTTTCCATTTCCCCTCTTTTTAAGCAGATCTTCAATGTTATATTGAAAGATAAAGTAAGAATAAATTATCCGGCCATTGGCATATTTCTGTTTGAGATTTGGTAAACTTAAACAAAACAAAACAAAAAATGATTCTTCTGGAGAAAACACAAGAAAGACAAGAAATAAAAACTCACAAGTGATAAAACTTATAATGGAGAAAAAGAATAGTAAGGAGCTATGAAAATACCTTTAAGCGTGGATAAAAACCCCCAACTATTTAAAAGTCACACTTTCTGAATATAACATATTTGCACTCTTTGTAGCTCTTCGCCTAAGCTTAAACTCTGCTACTTCTCTTTCATTCCTAACAAAAACATTTTTCTTCTAGAGTCACCCTCCCCCTATATATAGTGATTTCACCAATAAAACAGCAAGTCTACATGTAAATATGTTGTTTTATATGCCTTTAAGAGCATTAGGTATATGCACTACCTCATAACTGTGGGTTAGAATTTACAGTGGGGAAAAAAAAAAAAAGAACATCTCCATTTCAAGGTGGGTTTTTTTGGTTTTTTTTTTTTTGAGAAATAAACAAACAAAACCAATGCTAGAAAGACTAACAATCCAGATACAGATACCTTACTTGTGATGATTCTCAGGAATGGGAGTATTTTTCTACATTTACTTTGGTTATATATAAATCTCTGGTGTCATGTCTACACAAATTCTAATAAATTAAACACTTACATGGAATATTTATGGACACTAGAGGCCAATTGACTCTACAACTAAATTGTAATACTGGTTCCCTGCACACTTTTGAACCATCTGACTTGAGATATCCCAATTTGCAGATACATTTTGGGCTTAGCACAAGCCAGGGACCAATTTCCACACATCCACCTTCTTTTGAAGGTGAAAAGCATTTAATAACATGGATATAGCCTTTTCCTCACCAGTTGGCCTCAGTGATAGAAAACAGTGCTGGGCACATTTAAACTGATAATTTCTGTGTTTATTTTCAGCTCCATCTGCCTAAAGATCCATAAACATTTATTTTCTGCCATTGCTAACAAATCAAAGAATAATGGAGTACTTTAGACAGGAAGAGATGACTAGAGATCATCTTGCCCCACCTCTCACTCAGAGAAGGGCTAGCTTCAGCTGCTCAGAACCTTGTTTGGTCAACTTTGAGTATCTCGAGGGATGGAGATCCTGTAAGTCCTCTGGGAACCTGTTCCAGTGTTGGACCGCCCCCATGGAAGAAAGATTTTGCCCATATCTAATCAGAATTTCCATTCCATTATTGCTCTGAGAACATATATCCATACTGTGACTCTACCAGTGATGAAATTTGTACCAGTGCCAATCTTGTGTTTGTGCTTCACAAACCATAGAGAGTTAACTGTTGGGCACCTAAGCAACCGTATTGCAAGAGGTGAATTCTACAGAGTGCTCTGGTGAGCACCTTCTGCCCCGATTCCCATAGAGGGAATCAGCTCTGAGCACACTAGTTGTGGTCTCAGCTTTCTACAGCAAGAATCCAAGTACTAATACAAAGCATGTTCATATCACTAGCTTACGAAAGCTTTAAGGCAAACGCACGTTCTATTTTTCCCTTGGTATTTACAGGAGAACATCGGGCATTTCCAAGGGATTATTCAGAACTCAGATGGGCAACAGTGAGCTGACAACCAGCCCTGGTACTGCACTGTTCTTCAAATGGTGTTTCTACATCAGCTGTCAACTTAACTTTCCTTGTTGACAGATGTAGGTATGGAGATCATGGTGACTTCTGGTGTTAGTAAAGTACTGGGACTGTAGTCATTTTACTATCCTTGGTAATTTTTTTCCCTCAGCAACTATTTTGCTTATGCTTTGAGTTAATCTTATGCTTCTTTCTTTAACAAATGCATTTGTTTTTTTTCTTAAATCTCTTTGAAAGTAAGTTATTTGCTGATGTTTCTGAATGTATGTGTACTGAAAACCACTGAATAATGTAAAGAGATAAAAGAAAGCAAATAGGGCATTTGTAAGTCTTTGCCAATACAGCAAAAAGAAAATAGAGCGTAGAGAGCATAATCTGCTAAACATGACAAGGAAAAAAACCAAGCAATTAGAGTGAAGAGTTATATATTATGTAATGTGTGTGCATCCATATGGAGACAAAGTATGTATGTTAGTATCTGCACATACAGCAATAAATATATATACAAATGCAAACATATATGAATGCACACACGATTAATTTCTAATTAAGATGAGAACAACATTCAAGCTTAGACTCAAAAGTTATCAGAGGCCTTGCAGAGATTCCCCCTGGAGTTTCTGAGAGCTGAGTTTAGTAGCCAGTAATTTCCAATTTCTTAGATAATGTGTAGGACCATGCTGCCGATTAGCCCTTAAATCACACTCTCCCTGGAAAAGCAAAGTATTTAATTTTTTAATGGTTAAAAACATGTCTCTGCTTTTCTCTTTTTCACCTTCAGAAGTTCTTGGTTAATTGCAATCTGGCCTCAGTATTTATTTTTGGGTGCTGAGGATAAGCAAGGGTAGTCCTGTTGAAGGAGAACGCAAAGGGGTCTCATATTTGGGGAACTGGTTTCTCTATTGGAGAAATGATACATCATTTTAATTCCTGCATTTTTAAAGTGATGCCTGGGGTTTTTAATCTTGAGTCTCCCTTTGACATTAATCGGAGTCATGTTGCTGAAATGAGCACGTGATGCCTTGATAATTGAAAGGGACCATGTATGATAGAATCATAGCCATTAGAGAGGTAAAATACCTGTTTCACTAGGAGATCCTGTCTGCTTTTCTTCTAACTCAGGAAATGAAGAGATTTACAGCTCATTTGTTAATGTATCATTCAGCCCATCTATAAATGGGTTAGAATAGTTTCCTTCACTTCATTCACTGGAAGATTGTTGCACAGGATAAATAAACTTTATCAAGTGGAAATGTCCCCTTCCCTAATCTCATCCCATCACTGGTTATTCTTTTTGTGACCCGTGAGTAATCCTTCTCACTCCACATATTTTACACCATTTTGGATATTTTCAGAACATTACCCTGCTTTCCCCTAGGCCCTGTTTAGGTGATTTATACAGATTTGGTTGTTTTAATCTACTGACTTCATAAGTCAAGCCTTAAAGTCCCCACAGGGATTTTGTCGATTTCTTTTTCTCTGAATTCTTTAGTCTCTTGGGGTCTTTCACAGAAACAACAGAAAAACTTTTATCTCTGCTACTTGAGGAATCCATTAAAAATGCCAGCTGGAGTAAGATAGTACGAAGGTGTCTCAGAGATGATCTGAAGACAATGTTGGGGCCCAGAGGTATCTACTCCCTCTTTTCATGAAGACCATATAATCTGTGGAAGGAGTATGTACACCCTTCTGAAAAAGGACTTGTTTTTTTTTCCCCAGTGATCAGTTCAGAAGGTGACATCAAAGGTTTTTGGCGATAATAAGGTTATTGACTCTTTCAGAGTCTATTACTATGTACACTGCAAGAAAGAAGGAACTGAGAATCAAGATTTTTTGGCTTAAATATTGCTTATGTTGTCTCTTGTTTTATCAATTTACTCTATTCTCACCCTGCCTAATGTAAGGGCATGACAATTTCTCATCAGTAACACAAAACATCATTATATATATTTACTCTCCCTATTCATCCTCTGAAAAAAATCTTGTACATATTTAAGTGGGAAGAAGGAAGACAAATGAAGATAATATACTCTTTTACAATTGGTACAAGGCAAAACAAAAGGAATTTACTGCAGCAACATTTCTGCAGTTCACAATGCAGAAAACACAACAGAGACTTCAGAAAAGAAAATGAAAAAACTAATCAAAATTTGAGAATGTATTTTTAAAGCATAACAAAAATATCTAAGGAAACTAATTGGGTAGAACAGTCATTAAAGCACGATTGACGCTGCCACCACAAACCAGCAAAACTTTCAATCTTCTAATGTTCATTTTCTCCTGCACCCTGTGAAGAGCATTCTCTGGTTGCTGCTTTATCATATTTGCATCAAAAGGCCACAGATGTATCTAAAGTATCCTGGCAGTGGAAGTTGAAATGGTGACATTTTGCATGAAAAAAAAAAGTGAGAATTTTCACGTGCTTATTCCAGTTAATTATTAAGAAGCCAAACAGTCCTGTGAGTCTAATGGGGACATACATTCTTGTTTTACAGTTAGGGGCATTCAGGTTAAAAGAACTGGCTATTGTGAAGGCAAAAGCAAGAATGGGTACAATTAACTTGTCTAAAACTAATCTCAGAAACACGGGTTCAGAATAACAATATTTCTCTCAAGTACCAGCAATCCAATAGGAGATCATATTACAATCTTAAAAATTCCCTGGATTTCACCCTGAATTTCACCTTTAGCACCTGTCTAAACTTGTATTGACTCTGAAAGGTGTGTGGGCATACCAACATCTGCTGATTTCTGCATGTTAACCACGGGTATTTTCTTCAACAACAAAGTACAGTCAATTGATATTGGAATCATCCATCTTTCAGTAAGAGCACAGAGAAGGGTGTACTTGCCAAAAAAAAACCCCTCAAAAAGTCTGACTTCATGTCCCTTTTGGTTTCAAAGGGTTAAAATATTCATCTCATATTTCCCTTGCAAGTATCTTACCCAGGAAATTACAGTGTACAGTGATCAGAGAGATATGGATGTGATAGAACACCTTATTCTATCCTGAGATTGAGCTGCTTTTCAGCTGAGAAAACAAATCATGAATCCAGGATGAGGGGAACGTGTTTTCCATTGCCGAATCTTTGATCACATAGTTAGGAAAGGGAGCTATGATCTAAGAACTGCTCCTCTAATATTTTCCTCTGGATTTGTAAATATAAATAAAGAGAAAAAATGTATTCCTGTGTGGTAGAAGTGCAGGGCATTTCCAATGTCTATCTAACATAAAATTCCTTAGCGTTAGAAGAAATTGGGGCATAGTATCTTAACTATTCCCAGCATAGCATCTTAACCATCAGTCTCCACCTGCAAGCTCCATCTTGCTGTTCTTCTTCCATGCCACAGTTCCTACTTTCCTGTAGGAACAGTAGCCCACTTTCAACAAGACAGACAGAGAGCTTCATGGGAAATATTGTCAATAGTGTAAGATAGGAACTTCAGTAGGTCTTTTAATGACCAGTCTACACTACAAAAGTTAAACTCTACTCTCTTGTACAGTTTGAATGAGAGAACTCTACTCAGTTAGTACTAGTCCCTCCATGGGCAGAAGTGCTTATGTTCGCATATGTAGTGATAAGTGTTTCTTATTATCTAATTCTAAGTAACGCTCCAATCAACATGCAAGTGCTTGAGTGACTCACATAACTTTCTTCTTTTTCATTAATCAACCATTATAAACAGGCAATCTCTTACTCACTTACGTGTTTGGAGCCACCTCTTTGCAGCCAAAGAAAAATAAAATGTTTATTATGGTTGGGATATCCATACTAAAACACTGGAACAGTTTATGGAAGTGGGTACAGTGAGATGGGAAGACTGAGGCAGAGCTGTGGTTGGACCTCAGCCATTGTGATTCCCAGTTCTCCCTGACATAAACACTAGTGAGAACAAAAGTTGTTCTGGTACCACAATGAGAGAACATGTGATCCTTAGACTATATAATACTCTTCTTTTATAGCTGTGTCAATGCAATTTTCCTTTGGTGATATTTCAAAGCTTGCACATTAAATATAAGGCTCTGAACACCTCCAATATTGAAACGTTAGCTCAGTAAAAATTGTATGAAAACATCAAGCCCATTCTCTTGAGTTTTCATGGTCTATTTCTTTGCTTGCAGCAAAGTTGGATAAAAGTATTTACCTCTTAAATGTTTACTTAATACAATATGAAGTGTTGACCTTAAATGGTCTTTACAGCTCATAGACCATAAAAATAAAATTATGAATGAGCTATTTTTTTTTTTCCTACAGAGTCAGTGACTGTAGCAAACTATATTTTTTCCTACTCTTATCCTAAGAATACAAGTAATATCATCTTGTACAATTACTATAATTCACAAATGTCAATGGTTGGTTTTTTACTTGACTTTAAAGCCAAAGGCACTAATACTGGTAGAAAGGACGAAAGACTCAAGTTATTTGACAGTGTCTTCTTGTATTCACTACTAGACTCAGTGAGCAAGACCTAGAGTCTTCTGACATGGAAACACAGAACTTGCCTCAGTTGGTTAGACCCGGCCATCTAGGCAGTGACCAAAAGAGACTATAGACAAAGAAGACCTGAAGTTCACAGTTTAGATCAAGCTATAAAGTGCAAAGCAGAAAACTCTCCCTTTGACTTGTGCAATAGCTTATTTCTCAGCATAATCTTGGCTCTGTGTTTAGCACTGTTCATGTCAAATAAACATTAAGAGAATCCATCTGTGGGGTCAAAGTTAGTGCCCTGTTACTCCTGCAAGAAGGTTTTTCCCCTTCCTTACCCTCACAAGAAATCAACTTACTTACAGTGCCAAACTGCCCTAAGTAGCATTTCAAGTCTAACAACTTTTCCTCTGCTGTCTTGATTGCTCCCACACTCCATCTAAGCCGTCTTCCAGATTCCTATTCTGCATCTTCCTTATAAGCCCTGCATTGCTGAATTCTCCAACAACCATGTGCCTGCAATGCATTTCACATCAAATGGATAAAAATCTCTTTACCTCTTAACTAACAGGCTACATATGCAAGGTCTGCCTTTTTTGTCTCCATCCATGTTAAGCTCTAGACTACAATATTGTCCACCTCACAACTCACAGAGACACACTGGGACAGGAAGTGCAGCCTATAGGCCACTCCTGTATTCTTCCAAGAAATATATATTTTTTAAGATATCTGACTTTACAACTTTCCTCTTTCTCTTCTTTTGGCTTTCAAGTGCCTTTTTGGAAAAGTTAGTAATTTCTAATAAGCAACAAATACATATATTCCTTAAGCCAAGAAAAAAAACCCAACCCAAACTTGTATTAACACAATGTGATGGCTGCTTTGCTTAGGGTTTGTGATGAGAATCCATTACCAAGAGAAAAAATACAGTGCACTTGAAAAGTATTTTTTCCCTCTTTCATGGTTGGTCCTTTGATCTCCTCTTCTCATGTTTCTGTTTTTTTTTTTTATTTTGTTTTGTTATGTTTTGCTTTCCCTTCTCCTTTCAACCTGAGGCATGAGTGATGAATACTGATGTGACAGAGCTTGCTCCTATTAAAAATCCAGAACACTGGCATACAAACCTGTCCAAGTTGTTTACAATTTGTAGGTCAGGAAATCTGTCTGAAATATTTAATTATTTTGTGAAGCAAGAGTTATACTTTGCAGTCACTGGATAGCACGTTAAATAATTTCTGCATTGCTATCAGTTTCAATACAAGTCACTGTGAGACTTTATGCAAGAAACTTTTTCTGATATTATTGAAATGTATTCACATTTTGAGAAAAATATTAACAAATACAGCTAACTTAAAAAGGGGTGAGACCTTTCTCAGATCCATGGCTCAGCTGGACTGATGCTAATTCAGTGTAGTTTCTACTGAGATTGTTAACTCTGTCTTCTGTCTGCCTGTATGGATATATATAATGAAGTAGCTGAAGAATCTATTCATTTTTAGAGATGATAATCTCTAAATGAGAATATTGAACAATCTTGCAGAATAACCTTATTTATAAAAATGTACTATATTTTGGGGGTCACCTTAAAACATATTCAGACTAAAACTCCATGTTCTTGCTGAAGCAACTCTAAGGTTCACCTGAGGTATTAACAGGGTGTTGAGGCTATAGAGCCTAAACTGACAGGATATGGCTGCAGCACATTGCTCTGTTGTATATTATTTAAATTGGGAGGTTGCTTGCCTGTAAAAAAGCTGCTTATTACAAAGGAAACAACACAGCAAATGCCTCAGGACATTAAAAATCAAGCAAAAAAGGTATCACACTGAGCTACTCACTTCCAGATTGTAATAAAATTGGGTAAACTATTCACCGTGACTAATTTATTCAAAAGTTGCCCCTTCTTGGGCTCATGAATTTATATTCAAACAGATTTGGATTCCTACAGATTTGTTACTCAATGTCACAATTACAGGAGTAGCTGTACTTTTAATCCTTTCTTTGGACTTTCTCTTTCCACACTCTTCAAGTGTTATATTGTGTGTGTGGTTTTCACAGGATGAGTTACATGAAGATATTGCCATGGGGTAGTGACGATGGGTCTTTATAGGATTACTCTTTCACAGCTGTCCTTGTGCATGCTAATACTCTGCAGTAAATGCAAAACTTAGGTAACATTATCAGACTGTATACTAAATTACCTTACAGTAACTTGTTCAAGAAGACACAGTTTGAGAAAAGAATCACGAAGTTCTCACTTTCAGAATAGATTTTGGCTATAAGATGATGCTCATCTTCTATAATTTACTGAATTATCTTAATGAATCAAGACACATGCAACTCTCTTCCTTAAGAACTAGAACTCATAGAATGAACTAAAGCATCCTGACATAAGTAGTATATACCTTTAAAGAAGGATAAAAGCTTAATACATTGAAGTGCATCACACTGTGCACACACATGCATTATTCATTTTATGTCTCAGAGACAGGGTAGATTGATGGGAGATCCTCAGTAGATAAGGTAGGACCTTATTTATACAAGGTTTAATAACAGATAATAGAATCATCAAATCATAGAATCATAGAATCTTAAGGTTGGAAGAGACCTCCAAGATCATCAAGTCCATCCATCCACCTAACACCACCATGCCTACTAAACCATGTCCTGAAGTGCCACATCTACGTGTTCTTTGAACACCTCCAGGGATGGTGACTCCACCACTTCCTTGGGCAGCCTGTTTCAGTGCCTGATCACTCTTTCAGTAAAGTGTTTCCTAATATACAACCTAAACCTCCCCTGCTGCAACTTGAGGCCATTTCCTCTTGTCCTAACACAAGTTATTTGGAAGAAGAGACTCCCAAAGCTCCGTAAACTCCATATTCAACAGTTCAACTCCATATTCAACAGCAGCTTCCCAAAGCTCCCATAAACTCCATATAGGCTGTTTCTCAAAAAGATTTGATACCTCAGGTTGCATATGATAATAAAGTGGCTGTATAACCACCAAACCAGAAGTTACTTGAATCTGATGTATTCTAAACACAGACAAAACTTCTTTCAGTTTGCCCTTTTATCCATGTGCCCTTAAAAAATCCCTTAAGATGTCCTCCCTATACCCTACATTCTTACACTGTGGTGTTGAGGTCTGAGTCTCACAAAGCATTTTCAATTGTTTCTTTAACACTGGCTTGACTCTGTATTCATACTCCACCTCCTCCCCCATTATTTTCAGCTTTTCAGGAACTTAACTATATTCTAGAAAAATACCTGGACAATCTCTGTAAAAGACCTCTGTGTGTATTTGCAGAGAGCATGTCAAGACGTATATATCAGAAACTCCTCCTCCAGTATCCTGAGTGGCTTTCCTGACAGTCTAGATATTGCATTAATTCACTGCATACATATAAACAAACAAAACATCAAAATAAGCAAGTCACAACATAATATTTATAAATTATTAGAAGAAATTTTAAATTCATCATACTCAGAGTTACTGGATGAGTAGTTTAAGTAAATAACACTGTAGCCCATGGAGAGCTCATACATTATTGCTAACTGTTATTGTGTAAATATTCTCTTTATTAGTAATTTAATATCAACACTAATTGTCCACTTAGACTATTTATTATCGGTTTTGCTTCTTGGATGACAAATGTTGAGGGGCGGGAATCAAGTATTCTGTGAGATCACAATCAGATTTCTATTAACATTGATTACATAATTGCTGGGATATCCCTTACAATCAAAACGTCTAGATGACTGTAAAGTGAAGAAAATGGAAAAAAAAAAGGGTAACAAGGGTATGAAAATGAGTCAGTCATGACTGACATCAAGTTTTCTTTGCCTTGCATCATTCTCAAATTCAGATGGAGTCTGCCTCAAGGGCACAGTTACTTCACTGTTAGGACAAACTACATGTATATGCCAAAACACACTGGCTACTGAGAAGGAAATTAACTCCATCCCTGCTGAAACCAGGACAATATGATTGAGAACTAATTGCAGACACCTATAGAGTTACATTTTCACATGAGTATTTGCTTTATTTCTTTCCTAGAAGAAACTTGTGCACCTTATTTTGTGAACAGACAAAAGGACTTACATATATACTATCCAAACAAGTCTGTAGTGTGTGCCCGAATGAACACTTACAAAAAATCCTTCTATGTCTGTCTCTCACAACTGGTTCATTTTCAGCCCATTCTGGTAGTGAATGAGGGACGTGAGCATACGAGAAGTGGCTGGCAGGTCTGTAAAAACTTCTGTTCACTACAAAAAAAAAGCTCATGCTTCTGACAGCAGCCATGCAAGGAGCACTATAGACACTCTGCTCTAGATCACTGATGGTGGCAGGAAGATTAAAAAAGAAAGGAAAAAATAGAGTGGGATTTGATTATTCTTTCTTTCATAGAAATCCTTTATAAACCAAAGAATACACTATTACTGAGTGTAACTGAAGGAAAGCTTAACTGTTGCTATCGGTGTTGTCCATTCTCAACGGACAAATGAGGAACTAGATTTCAAGGTTTTTTATACTTTAACTGCTGGTTTTTGTTGGCCCTAAACAAATGCTTTCAAAAAGCAAGGAGGTGTTCTTTGTCTAAAAAGCTGGTGAACTTCTCCTTTATCCAGAGATGTATATTGTCTACTAGTTTCTTTTTAAAGGCAGATGATAAGAACTGACACAGACAATTTTATGTTTATAAAGTGTTTGAGTCTTTTTAAAGTTCCTCACTAAATATATATTTTATACTACTGCCAAAGTGATTACCAGCTGGAAAGTATTACTTAATAATAAGTTATTTAAAATGTGTTATGCACCTATGAAAATTAACTATTGGTTCTGAGTTTGCAGTACTAATTATGTTTTATTTATTTATTTATTCATTTATTTATCAGCTGGAGGGCTATGAGGGGGACCTGAGGTTCTTGACAGTATTTATAAATACACTAGTGCAAAAACAACCATCTGCAACCAAGATGTTCAGGTAAGGCACATTGGTGTTAATAAACATCACACAAACCAGCAAAAGCCAACAGTTTAAGAATATCTTTGTGCATGTCTCATTCTGGCCTGCAGTAAATCCCAAACTCATTAATTCACACTCCTCTGAGTTTTCTGCTAAAAACCACATGGTGGGAACCAGTGCTCAGCAAATGCAGGAGGCAGAACTTTAACCAAAATAAAAAATCTGTTTAACACTGTCATGTTCAAGCTCAGGATGGGTTCCCTGAAAGAAAAACAATCAGAATTCAAAGGCAACAGAAAACTAAAAAAAATTGTGATTTCTGTAATTCACAACTGTACAAGCAGAAAGATGGGACATACGATTCATGACGGAAACAAAACAAAGTGACTGGAAAGTCGACTATAGCACTTTTTTTTTTTTTTATGGAAAGGGTGTTCTTGAACTCGGAGTACATTCAGCGCTGGAACACCTTACTGGCAATTGTGCAGCTTGGAAAATGGGTTCAATTAGAACAGCAGCTTCTTATGTTGAGAGCTGGGATGTTCTGAATGTGGCAACAGCAGGTTCTAGAAGAAATCAAAGGTGGAGTAGGAAGTATAAGCTTCATGACAGTGTTTGAGAGCTAGTGCGTATCTCATAACTGGAGCTGGAGTAGATGCATTGCAATTAGAGACTGAAGAAATTATTCAAATTTGGCACTCTGAAGAAGGCAGATAAATTCATAGTGGAAAAGTATTTGGATCATCCTTGAGGCAGAATGAGGTGACCCGAAATCATTTAGGTCCTTAGTGTAATGTGATTAAAATGAATATATCCACCTCCCCACAGTACTCTAGGAGTTAACACTGCTAAGACATAGATGTATCCATCTGAAATAAAAGAATCCCTTTGTGCCACATAGTTTTCATATTTGTTTTCGTTTGCAATTGTAAGTTTGAACTTATAATTGTTTAATTAAGTAAATTGACTTTTTAATCTATTTTTTCAAAATTCAATAATGTTTGACTATATTTTATCTGAAATAATGAACTCATACTGTGATAATAATCATGACAGAATCAAAAGAAAAAACATTTGAGAGATTCCTGTTATCTGGCAACAAGTTCCATCCAGTGGATGCAAACTTAATTGCAATATATTTCCTTAATGATCTGGTCTAATTGAGACTCAAAGATGGGGTATCTTTTGAATGCTGCCTTCCTTTAGCAAAGTGTTTGTAGTCTGCTTTATTTGAAGGACCTTTAAATTATTAGGTTTATATATAAGTAATTATTTTTTCTAAATATTTAATCAACACTTGGAGAAAAGAACTGGCAGGAAATAATAAAAATTAGCAATGGGAATGACCTGTTGGGTCATCAGGCTTTTTTTTTTTTTTTATTTCCAGTCATAGAAGAGTGTAGGTGGTTTTTCCACAGAACATTTTCTAGCTCTTTGTCCATTCTTTTGAATTTAAGCATTTAATGTTGAAAGAATAGAAAATACATTCTGGAACCAAGGTTTCTTCTCACCTTTACTGCTGTAAATTAACCACGGCAATCAATGCAATTATTCCCTGTTTCCATTAAGTTGAAAATTAGGATGCAAATTCCAGGCAAAATCACCAGTGGTCTGAATCATCATTTTGTAATGTCTGTTTTCTTTGACAATAAAGGAAGCTTCCAGTAACTACTTTCCTAACTTACATTTACTGTTCTTATGTTAATTCACAAATACTTCTGCTGATCATTCATACTTATGCACTTATTAATACTACACACACACACACACACACGCATACACTTGTAATGAATATGTTTCATCCAAACCGTACCAACAACAATATGAGACCAATAGTTGTGACTAATCAGTTGTAAATACTTAAGAAGTAATGAACAAAGGGTGATAAATTTGACATAGAAACACTAGCTTCTTCTGCTGTTGCTCAGGATGTTCTGCAACTTGAAGGACCTTTGAAAGGGAGGAAATGACAGTAAGAGACACAAAACAGGTACTGCAGCTACCCAGATGTCTCAAATTGGACAGAGCAATACAATTCCAAATATTTTTGTCTTTTCATTATCTTTTTATGTTCTTTTTTAAGAAGCATACTTTGTTTGCTTTTGTATTTCTCCCCATTTCCTTTCTCTTTTTTTTTTTTTTTTTTTTATTTAAACCAAGAAGAATGTTAAAAAGGTACTTGACCCTAAAACATAATTGCACTGATATTTCAAACTATTACACTAGCTTCTGCTGTATTCACACTAGCTGCCAGCCATGAATAAAACACTGACACACTGAAGCAACTTTAAAACCTAGTATATATCACCCAAAATCAAACTGGCTTGCACCTTTTATTGTAGTTTATTTTTTGTCCTGTTATTGCTCATTACCAAAACATGTGTTCATGTAAAGCAGAATCTTTCTTTTCCATTATCAGTCTGTATCTCTCGTCTGTTTCATGAGTTATGCCAGAGACTAACTTTAGTAACATCATAGTGTTTTTTACCACTAGAGCTGCAAGAGACCTGAACCAATCAAGACCAATCTCCCAGCAGATCAGGAAGGACGGACCTTGTATAAATGTGGTACAAATTAAAAAGGCAAGGAAAAGACAGAAGATACCTTTTCACAGAGAGAATTAGGATGCTCATGCTTATGAAGATCCATATACTAAAAGACATAGAATAGGCCAAATACTTAAACAAGCATGCAATATCAGAGCACACAATATCCCTGATATCCAAATTATCCACAGAGTTTGGCAAAGGAGCTGGTAAATATGATACAACATCTCTGCATTGTCCATGGTCTTCTGGAGTTACAGCTGAACACTCACAGCTATTGGTGTGTGTCTAAAATGTTAGTAGGTGCCTCTATATGGGCACGTGTATTGCTCCTTTTTCTAGACTTTTAAATAGACTTTTTTTTGATTTGTGAAACTTATTAAACCCTGTCTTTTTCTTCCCAGAAACATGTCCCAAGTAACACAAGATAAGCACACTAACTGATTTACAATTTCAAGTTTTATACATTTAGTTTCCATCTGACACCATAAATCTTTTATTCAAAGCTAGACCATGATCAAGATTCAAGGGGCCTGCATCTCTCTTCTCCTTCTTTGGAGATATTTAATATTTTGTTGAATCTACAGAGAGTCTATGCACCCACTCCTGCGACGTACACCTGCTGGCGTACTGAGCCTAGAAATGTCTCTGCCAGCTAGGTACTCTGATCTTCACCGTACGCAATGTATTTGCCCAAAGCCACACTGAAACTCTTGGAGAGTGTTACAAGTTGAAAATTGATTTCGACTGTCATCAAAATCACTCTCACAGTAAAGGACTTGGGCTGTTCCAACATGTTAATTTACAACAATGTCAAATGGAGCAGAGAAGAAGGGGAAGAAATGTTAGACTATACTTTCCATAGTCTTTATATAATTTAAAAAAAAAAAAAAAAGATAACTGGCCAACCAACAAAAATGCACCACCAAAACACAAAGTAAGCAATTACTGTAAAGAAAATAGAGTGCAAAATATTAACAGAATGCTGTTCCTACAAACATGTGTGAGTCATTAAGACTCTAGATTCCGTCTTTACATTTTCTTCCCTTTACGAACACCAAGTGAGTGAAGGATGGCTCTCCTAAGTGGTGTGTCTTAATTTGAGAGTAGATAAAAGACTGATACAGATCACTCCTATGTGGTGTGGTTGGGACCAACTTGCTTAAGGAACCTTTACTTTTACCTCTTTTACTTTTTACTTCAATTCTGCATGACATTTTGAAAAGGTATCTCTTCAGTTTAACAGATGACTTTGTGGGCCAAGTGTCTTACTTCAGGTCTTAACCTAACCCAGTGCTTTACCCAGGGGAAAAAATAATAATAATAAAAAAAGATAAGTTGTTTTAATATGTAAGTAGCTAGTGTTATTCTTTGCCCTTATCTGCCACTGCAAATATGCCTCACTTTGCCTGCAACCACAAGACAGTTGATGATCCTTGTGTCAGAGTCAGGGCTGTTTCATAAATCAGCCAGCAGGAGGTGGTCCAAAAGCCAAATCCTGAGTGCTCCCCTGAGGTCTTAATGGGTTACCTTTGAATTGGAGCAAGCCCTCATGGGTCCCAGGCTGTTTGAACCCCCTAACTGGGTCTTCCACATAAGTAGCTATCAAGCCAATGGGTCTTCTGGGTTCTTACTTAATATGCTTAGAGGTTTTGCTATTAGAATAAATGCCAGTTCTTTTTGTTACTAGATTCCCCAGGCTTTCAGAGTACGGTTTTAAGCACTCAAAATGCTACCAGTACTCATTATCCCACCTCCCACTCCCCAGTGGAATTCTTAAGTGACAGGAAGCTGGAAAAATACAGATGGCATAATTATATATTTTGCAGTTGATTAATCACCACAAAACATTAATCACACTTGGTATAACAATACATAATCAAATTCTTTATAGTAGAAATTAAGTTTCTTTCTGATAGTGAATGGATTTCTTTAGGATATTGACATGGCTTTTCAACATCTGTTTTGCACCAATTCCACATCTGCATTTGATTTAATCAGCTTTAGGGCTCTGTAAAAACATAGCTTTAAGGTTTGTTTCATGTTTCTAAGTGCACATGTTAATAATAGCAGAAGTGCAAATGGAGATATATCTGCTGTAATAAAATACTCTTTATATGCTACACTTACTCATTTTCTGCCTTCAAAGAATCTTTTACTTTTCTCTTTTTAAGTTAGTTTGTTAAATGTAATGGAAAATTTATTTTGAAACAATTCAAGATGGTAATATATTGACAGAAGAAAGAGGGTCTGGATAGTACACCAAAGAATGAACTCTAGATAGCTTATAATTATCAACATCAAAGGGATGAGGAGTAGTTGTTGGCCCAGTAGTCAAGGCACGACGCTGTAGCTAGTTATATCAGATACACTTACCACCCCATTGTGCTGTCTTTGACTTCCTAGTCTAGATGGCCTGTCACATACAGCTGTCCTGCCAAGGAATGATCTTTTGTGTTTGTTCAAAGGTATGATTTTATACCACTGGCTCATAGTTTATATCTTGTCCTAGGATATGCTAAAATTGGTTTCAGCTCTGTCTTTAGAGGTGGGTGAAGAAGGCCACAGCTTTTACTTCCAAAAGTGTGCTTTACCAACCATATTAAGGAACAGCCAAGGGCCAGTACATATTCCATTGCTACTGCTAAATCTGGGTCACTATGCAGTAAAGCAACATTAAATGTGTAAGCCAAAGGCAGAATAATCAAGTAGAATTTGGATTTAATTGCCCACTACTGAGGGATACTGTCTCCTAGATAAAACATGTAAACATAACTAAAAAAGGACTCAAATCCAGGAAGATGTCTCCATATGATTAACTCACTCTTGCTCATTTGTATTTTAGTCCCACATGACATTGCCATACATTCCTTTACGGTAGATTAAGTAATCTAGCTGCAGCATATAGGCTAGAGAAATGTTCAGGAAAGGGATAACAAAACTCACTTGGGATGTGGAAGCTCAAAATCAGCTCAAACCCAGCTTGATGGAGGCTTTTGAGAATGTTTCTCCCCATTTCTCAAGGAAGTATTCTGACCACCAGGATAAACTCTAAAGGAGACTTCATCTCTCAAACAGTCTATTCTGAGAAGACTGTAGGCTTCAAGTGTAGAGAATTATTCTCTGTGCAGTTTGGATTTATACTTTTTCCTGTTTCTCCAATATTGCACCTTTAAGTGTCCTCCTGTCTCATCTATTAATCCCACGGAGATATGTAAATTATCTGAATAGTCACTGGAATTTAGTTCCACTGAATCACATTTGGAAGATGTGTATTTTGTCTTCTAATTGTATAGGAGCCATTTCTACCACTGTGACAGGCTCAAGACTATTGGTTAGAAAAACAACAGTAAGATGAATGCACTGGTTTAAATATGAAACCACTGAATTCTACTGGAGTTTTCTCAATGAATATACAGATTATCTCTGGGGAAAACGGCAGCAAGGTTATTTTTTAGGCTGAAAAGACAATTTATACCGAATAGTACCTGAAACCATGAATTAAGCCACTTATTTAAATAAGAGTATTGTGGAAACAGATTGCTAAGGAAAATAGTGCAAACGAAAATCAATAAGAAGCTATATTTCACATTCAGTGTATCCAGCTCTTGATTTTAATACCTAAAAGTAGGATTCAGAATATGCATGCATCGTAAAAATAATCATATTTATCATATGTTTGTATGAGGGACAGCAAGAGAGCAAAGCAGCGTATTTGTATGTGTAATACTATTTGCTCCTACATGAGCATTATTTGTAAATTAACCATGCAACCTACAAGGAGTTACTAAAAAAAAAAAAAAACAAGCAAACAAAAAAAAAACCTACTTTAAACTAAATTAGGTTTTGAAACAAAGAACTGAGGCATGTTTTCCAAACACATAATTTGTCAGCCAGTGCTCAAAATTGAGATGTTACTGGTTTCTGTGAAACACTTTTAGACCTATGAAGAGTGGTGCTATAGAAATAAAGTGACTGATGTTCTGCCAATAGAAACCTCAAAAGGAGGTTGAAAAACACAGCAAGAGTTGCTTCTGAAGGTGGAGATAGGGAAGCACTATGTTTTATTTTGCCCTCTAATATAAGCCCCAAAACATTGTTTCACTAAAATCAGTCTGCTACCTGAACTGAGTCCAACTCAGTCTCTTTGCATAAATGCAGTGAGGAAAAATCCGTTCAATGTGTTACTGTAAAATTTCCTTGTTTACTGATGGAATGAGTAGAATACAAGGTCTTCTATCTTATTGCATACTGATGAGATGTAGAACCAGCTGTGCACTGCTCATGCATACCAGGGAATTGCTTCTTGCCCAACATCCCCACTGATAACAAGAGGACTACTTCAATTGTAACTGTTCACAGTTGTGAGAAGCCATGTCTGGATCCTTAAGGACACACAAGGGCACTGCCGTGATCAATGGTAGATGGGAAAATTGCTTACTTACTTTGGAAATGCTTTTGTTTTTACTGCCATGCAAAATTCTCTTGTCACTCCAGTGTGCTTTTGAGCCTTTACACGCAAGAATTTCATTCCCTAATTTGCCAATGAATAAGGAGAATTTCAGGATCATGATTCTAATCCTGGACATATCCCTTTCTCCCCAGGAAGCCTCTACCGAACTGAAGCTAAAGATCTGGCGAGGGCTCGTGTAGGCAAGGAATCATGATGCTTCTGATCCTGTATTATTTGAGGAATACCTACAGAATCTCATAGGACCTTAAAAACAGATAGTCTGGAACATGTGCATATTTTCTCAATATCTTCAAAATTAATAAAAGTAGTTTAGTGCAAGTCCTTCAGCGTGTAATGTTGATCCTTGTTAAGGTGAATTTTCCTTTCTAGTGCATTTCAAGCAAAGTAAATTTGACATTAACAGTGTTGGATAATCTTCTCGCCCTCAGTTTGAATATTTAAAGAAGGATATAAAGTATTTTAAAGGGAAGAATCCTGGACTGTCAGTAAGTGGAAAAGCAATGAAGTAACAGATATTCCACTTCTCTGTTCTTTCTGTCCAGCATTTCTAGAGACAGGCAGAATACAGTCCTTCAATACACCTGACATAAATGTTAGAAACATGCTTTTCTGATCTCTGTGCTTAACGCATACTGCAGTGGTTTTACATATTCTCCAGCAGATATTTACGCCTACTAGCCATAATAGTCTTAGACTTGATCATCTTTACCTTAAATTTCTAAAAGTCTCAGAGAAGAATGTATGTAATTGGATGAATGTATGTATCAGAAAAAATCAGCAAGGTGCTATGTGACCACAGCATACTCTTCACTCTAAGGATTAACAACCGTATTTTTATAGGGCATCATATGAGTATATTCCAGTTAGGTTTGTGTAGTAGATATATCCAAATTAGTACAACTTCAGTGCAGATAATAATGACTCCTCAGTCGTCATTGGATTCTGTTGAACTGCATGCCACCACAGATAAAATTGCTATGAGTACCAAAACTATGTAGATTAAAGTTCGGTTATGTATGATAGCTTGTTTTGAAGCCAGAGCTCTGATAAAAACACAAGTCCTGTCTATTCCTTAAAAGAGGTAAGTTACAACAAGAAACAAGAATCATTAAATGAGTAACAAGATGAGGAAGATATTCATTCTTTCAGGAATGGAAAAGTTATGTTCCTAACATTTCCACCAAAAAGGTAGAATATTCTGAACCTACAGTAAAGGCCTGTTTTCTTCAATTATTTACTTCATTGTTGTGATTTAGCCCTAGTCACCACACAGTTTCTCGTTCCCCCTCCTCCTCCCCAGGGGGATGGGGGAGAGGATTGGGAAGAAAGGAAAACTCGTGGGTTGAGATGAAGACTAAAATAGCAAAGGAAAACTACAATAATAACAGAATACAAGGAAATTATAACATACAAAATGAGCAATGTACATTTTCTCAACACCCGATGTCCAAATGACCAATACAGCCCATCCTGAGCAGCGATCACAAAAATGAAACCGAGCAGCAAGCAAAGGAGTGAAAGGAAGCCAGCAAGGTAGACAGAACAATGCCAGCAAGCAAGCGAGAGGGATGGATGCCAGGAAGGCAGATACCCTCCCTGGCGAGCCCCCAGTTATACAGTTATATAGTGAGCATGACACTTATGGCATGGAATACTCTCTTTGGCCTGCTTGGGTCAATTATTCTGGCTATGTCCCTCTCAGCTTACTTCATCTGCACAGTAGTGAGACTTGGAAAACTGGACAGCATCCTTGGTCTCATTAGCAACAACCCATATCACCAGTGTGTTTAGCAACATTCTTCACATTCAAAATCCAAAATACACCGGCTACACAGAGGACAATTAACTCCATCCCTGCCGAAACCAGGACATTCATTAAAGTTGTTTACAAAAATCTCAATATTACAACTAATAAAGTCTGAGGCACTCCTAGAGTCAGAGGAGAATAATTCAAATCTGAAAAACTCCAGGCCTATTCCTTTACTATGCCAGCTTTATAAATAACATAAATACCACATACTAAAGTACTTGACATCATTTTTTGAAGACCATCTTATTCCAGAGGAAAATGGGTTGCATTTGAGAAAGTCATATACTGGTCAACATTATGCAAGACATCAAAGAGGATCTTAAAAAGACAATTGGAGATTTGCATATGACATTCTGAAACACCAGAGGTACCTTTCTAAAAATATGCCATAATGAAAGATCTTCCCTTAATATATCTGGTTCAATCCCTATCTGATGCTTATGTTACCTAGCATTGTGTAAGGCATAGATCTTATTCTGGAGAAATATAATGAATTACTGACAAAGAGTGTAGTGGCACCTACGCAATTCAATATTCATTTGAATAAGCAATTTATCCAAAAGCTTCAGCTATCTGCCAATAGCCAATAGAAGATAATTTTTGTATCACTATAATGTGAAGAATTTTACTCCAAATTAAAGTTATATTAAATGGACACTAAGCTTTATGTCTGTATAAAACACATGACCACATATCCCAGACCTAGTGATCTAAGATGATATTTATTCCACTCAGCTTTAGACACATAAGCTGATCACTTAGTCTATTCAATTATCTTAGGATAAAAGGAATTACTCTCTGAAGTTGTCCATCTCTGTCTCCATCAACTATAGAAGGACCATGAAGGGCTAATGTAAACTGAATGACTAATTTTTAAAAGGCTGAAGGTAGGTGACATGATTTGTGCCACAGGAAAACTTTCACAAGGAATTCTGGATGCACAGCACAGGTTGATGATACTAAACATTCAATACACACATTTTCAATGGTCATCAGGTGATCAAAATCATAAGAAAGCCTTTTGCCACAATACAACTGTTTAAAATTTGTTGCAAAATTTACATTTAATAAGTGATTGGAAACTATCATTTGTGTTTCTGAACACGTATCTGCAGATCTGAGAAACAATTGGCTAACACAGAGACATCAGAATCACCTCTAAACAAATAAGAGTAGGGCAAAAGGTAACATAGTTAAATGAAAACATTGTAATGTAATAATTTAAATATGAGGAGGGGAAAACAGATCTGAGATACTTACTAATTTGTGTACTCCTGGAATATCTATATAACGCTGTGGGGCTGCCCAGATTTACAGACCAAGTTGTAACATGCACCTGATTTGGAGGAAACACATAATTGTAATAGAAGGATGTGAGTAAGAAGACTGCAGTGCAGCTATACCCTCAAGAGCCCACTCTAGTGATATCTCCAATATAATAATAGACTAATACGGGATCATATACTAATACTCTTACTCACATTTCCCTCAGTTGTTTCACAAGCTAAACTCCTCTAGACATTCATAAGAGTTGTATCCGAGCAAGGACCAAGCAAAGGCAGAATCAGCAACTCAGGAATAAGTAATTTTAGGAAAGTACATTGATTAGCTATCTCTATTCTAGTTTAAACATATTCCTGCTACATTGTTGACTGAGAGGATTTGCATATGAAAGCAAAATGTGCTCCAGTGTTGAGGAAAGGGTGAGGTGCTCACTGTGTATTTATGGAAAATAAACTGTTCAAGAGTGACAACCAGCTCTGAAACTTAAGGGGTAGGAAGAAAAGAGAGAGAGGGAGAAAGAAAGAGAGAAAGAAATCTAGCAGCTTTTGACAGGTACGCATAAATCTTCCTGAAGGGTAGAGTCACCTGAGGAAAGAGAGTGTGAGAGACCATTAAACCTTAAGAGTTTTGCAAAATTCCTGAGTAAAACATGAAAGTTTGCAAGGCATAGACTCGCACCTCCAAATCCAGATTGAAGATCATCAGGAAAACTCTTTGTCTATGAGGTACTTGGCTCAAAGGACCCACTTAGGAGTGATGTCTCATAGGGTCAGATACATCTTGGGTTGCTGAGCAGGTACTGTTCACGATGGACTGTTGTTGCAAACTCTTAGCAAATCCAGCATTACTAAACAGTGCCACTTAAATGTCCTGTCTTGTAAGAAACTAGACTGGACAATTCTTACTGTCGTGATACAGCCACAGCTTTCTAGGCTGATCTTTTCATATGTGCAGCAGTCCTGGGCTTGAGTGATGAATGAGAGTGGCTATAGTCCATCTGTATTGGAAGAAGATAAACAACTTGGAGCCAGCTAACTCCCTTCCCACAAAGGGAACAACAGAGCAACACATTGAAAGGAGAAGGGTATTATTTACCCTTCATCCCTCTATCCATCAGTTGCAATTCTTATCTTTGAGCCCAGTATTTGTTCCTGTGTGGCTCTTAGTAGAAGGTTAGGAACTGTTTGCTTCTGGTTTGAGAGCTTTTTTGTGTTTGTTGTCATGAAATGTGACAAAGAAGAAACAAGGAAGGCTGGGACCGCAAGGAGGAGGTGGCTATTAATTGCCCACCTTGCCCACTTTCTCACTTTTCCACATGCTTGTGGGGGCAGCCAGAAAGACAACATCGCGATGCCTTCCCCAGTATGCAAAGCTTGCCTGAGGATATATAACTTGTTTGTTTCTACCTTTCTTAGGTGGTGGTCTTGAACAGCACCTGAATGATTTTGCCTTTTTTTCATAAAGTTCACTTCCTGTGGAAATGCAAAAAAAAAAAACAAAACCATTCCTTCCCTCCACCATGGAACGTATTTCATGACTGACGATCAGACACAGTGATCTTCACTTCCTAAATCTGGAAAGATAGAAAAGACAAGATCAATATAGAATGAACAGTTAAGAAGCTACTTAGCTCTAGGATTTGGCTTGTGTTTGTGACTTTTTTCTTCCTAAAATATGAGATCTATGGATAAACCAAAGATCAGATAATTCCCATTTTCTCTTGTTGTTGTTGTGATATCAGACAAGATCATACTAGAAATTCAATAAGTAATTTCAGAAGATGTAATGGTTAGAAAATTATTTCCTTTTTTAGTTTATGGTGTCTTTAGATACTCCTTACTACAACTAACAGGAAAGTGGTGATTTCAGCTCATACTCATACCCACTTGGTCGCTTGGTCTGCTCAGAGCTGCAGATGTTAATATGAACCAGTTATGCTGATTTGATAAAACAGAAAATAAAATTATACTATCCTTGCATATGAGAGGAGTTTGCACATACAGTTGCAGAATTGAATCACCAAATATCTCTACAATTTCAGTCTTTCCTTTTCTCTAACAGCAAGGCAATTGACAGGACAGTAAAACCTACTGGCCATAGTCTCTTTCTCTCCAAAAAGTTCAAGGAAGAAAATAAGTAAAAACCAAAAACATGCAAAAAACCCTAAACAAAACTTATTTCTAAAGTAGAAAACTCAGATCAATGCTTTCCTAAAGTCTTAAATTACAAAAAGGAAAAAAAAATGCCACAATGCTACCTTATACATCTCTCTCTAAAATAAACACAGTCTACCTCTGAGAAAGAGCTAAATCCAGAGACATATTCACCTCAGCTAATTTTAGATGTATATACATTTTGTGGTTATTCCTCAGCTAGTTTTAAGATTGCCATTATACTCTATGGAAAAACAAAACCAAACCAAAAAGAATCCCATAGTTTAAGATAAACAGTCTCCTTAGTTGACATATTTTAGATTTCTACACAAGGATAAGGTCTATTGTACCCTAAAAGTAATTATTTATCTCCTTTGATTCCTAGCAGAGCCAAAGAATCACTAGCTCAGGGGTAAGATCTACACTTCCTTAGATGAAGCATACCCTTAGTACTTGCAATAATTATGGTGGTGACATTAATTGAAACTCTCAGGGCTACCACTAGATGTCATAATTTGAATGTCAGGGTCTTTATACAAAGTTTGGGAAGAGATACATAATAAGAATGGGATCTTCAGAAGCTAAAATCTGAGCAGTTTACTGAAAATTATCAGCACTGTAAAAGATTCACTTATCCATTGTAAAGGAAACGCCTAGCTCTCAGCTGAAGATTCCATTTCTCTACCTTAGACTGCAAACTGTGAATTTAATCTGAAATTTGGAAGTACAGCAGGCCACAGAATCATAGAATCATAGAAAAGTTTAAGTTGGAAGGGACCTTTAAAGGCCATCTAGTCCAATCCCCTGAAGGAGCAGGGACATCTCCAGCCAGATCAGGTTGCTCAGAGCCCCGTCCAGCCTGGCTTTGAATGTTTCCAGGGATGGGGCATCTACCACCTTTCTGTTTCACCATCATCATTGTAAAAAATTTCTTCTTTATATCAAGTTTGAATCTACCTCCTTCAATGTTTAAACCATTACCCCTTGTCCTATCACAGGAGGCTCTGCTAAAGAGTTTGCCCTCATCTTTCTTATAAGCCGCCTTTATATACTGGAAGGCCACAATAAGGTCTCCCTGGAGCCTTGTCTTCTCCAGGCTGAACAGTCCCAACTCATGTCATGTTGCTTTTGTTCTCCTGTAAAGAAACAACATGTAAAGGAACACAAGTGTATGCAATGTACCTTAAATGTTCAGCAGTTGTAGCACTTCCTTTGAAAAAAAACTTTAAACACCCAGTGTTTAATTTATGAGACCAGAACTCTCATACCTCAGGAGGGAGAGAATCTCTAACATGCGATCAGGTATTCTTCAGTGCACTTCTATCTTGGTAATAAAAAGTAGAAAAAGAAAAGAGAGGTATAGAAATCAATGAACTAAGAAGGAAGAAATGCTAAGTACCAGTTCCTGTTGTATGAAATACTTCACTAATATTAGGTATTACTTTTATTATTTTAAAATATGCTGCTTGTCCAGTTCTGATCAGCCTCAGTGAGAAAGACAACTACCTACCCAGAACTGCCAAAAAAAGTGTTGGATGGACAAATTAGAGGCCCCTGGATTTATAGACTTTTTCCATATCATAGGCTCATAGGATCATAGGATATTTCACATTGGAAGGGATGTAAGGAAGTTCCAAACTCCTACCCAGAACAAGGTCAGCTCTGAAGTCAGACATAGTTTCTCAGGGTTTTAGCTAATCAAGTCTTTTCCACAGATTTCCTCCTTGGCCAGTCTGTTCCCAGCCTGTACTACTGAAAGGTGATCTTCTTTCACAACTGCAGGACTTAACAATGTTGAATTTAATAAGATTACTGTTAACTCATTCAGGGCAATTCAAATCTGATGTTCCAGCATCTCAGATGACTGCATTGGACACAGTGGTCTTGGATGAATGAGGAATGGACAGGCAGAGCATTCCTATACCACCTGTTCAGGCTCACAGATCATGCAAGAGAAAAGTTTCCATGCAAAAGCTCAGGCAGAACTAAATTGTTGCCTTATGGGATGAGAGACAAGGTGGTCACTTTCCAGGTTCAAACAGCTTGCCTCAAAAATATAAGACAACCATGTGTGCAGGAAATAGGCAAAATGGCAGTGGTCACCAAAGGAAATAAAGGTTATTGTTACTTTAGAGACTAGCTTTTAGAACAACCTCAATGCAGATATGAGCAATCGTCCAGTCTGTGAAACATGACTCAGTTGTCCTCAGGAATCTTCTGTGTAAGTCTGATTCAATAAGCACCCTCTGAAAATGCTGAGCAGAATGGCCTATGTAGAGATATATAAGACATGTTTAGCCACATTTCAGATGACTAAGTAAAATTGCCTGAATGTCTACCTTTAAAGCAGCTGAGATCTGTCTGAGGCTGGCAGATATGATGTAGAAGCTATAGGAGGGCTGTTTATTTCTGGACTGGCAGCTGGAGGCACCTTGATGAATCTCATGTTTTCAGAATCCTTCTATGGTCTAGGTGCAGGCTGGGATCCTAAGTAAATAACTATAGGAGCTCCTTATTTTTGTATCTATTTGCAGGTAGAAACCAAAGTATCAATGATTTTTATGCCTATAGTATTAAAGCAAAAGTTAAATAGGTATTCTGAAGACCAAAAAGCACCTGGTGAAGTCAGAGCTGAGTTATTTGCCCATTCCTATGAAAGAAGCCTGTTAAGAATATGAAAAAAAAAATCTTCCAAACTTCATTCGAGGGCTTCAAAAGCCAAACACTTCCCTTAAATATAATATTATCAAACAGCAAAATAAAAAGAAAACCATTATTCATTGCATGAACTGAAAGTTTTAAAAGGCTTCCTTTTATGCTATCTGGATCAGTGCAAACAGCCCTAGCTGCTTTTCCTTTGTGGGTAGTAAGTCTGAAGTCACTGGCCATTGTTTCAAAGAAAAAAGTTTTAAATCAAAAAGGAAAAGAAGAAAGAAAAAAAAAATCAAGTTCAGCAAACTTTTATAGTGCAGAATAAGAGCCACTAAGCATACAGCCATGTGTCCTCAGAGTAAATGACATGTGCTTTTTGCTCTGGTGAGCGATCCATATTTTAAATGTCCTCATATACCATTATCATGCATAACAACCTGTCACTATTATTCATGTCTTTTTCCCAATATCCATATTTTGACATTACCGCTGAAAAGATCCAGTGTGCTCAGTGGCTTCTTAAAAATAATTGAAAGCTACTGTAAATTATATTAAGCCTTGGCATGGCTGACCCTCTCTCGCCTCAGTCCATTGCTATCTCTTTAAATGTATTCCCTCCTAAATTATATTGTAATTTGGAGGTGCTGAAGTCTTAAGTTTTTTGACTCAAATGTAACTTCCTTCCCAATGCATAATTCATTTTCACTTTGTTCTTGGTGCTGCGTGTGCAATCGCATTTTTGGCAGCCAAATGCAGGCTGAAATCAACAACTCTGTAAAGGGTGAGAATGAAATCAGAATGGACGGCTTGGCGGAAGAAATATTAAGCATGTCACAATGTTTTGTACTCTATCTTGTGAAATGGAGACAAAAACCTCAAACAACTGTGAGTTTAAAAGGAGAGGATGACATTTAAAGTCTGAAAATTATCCATTGCTGATGTCATGCTGTTGTTGCATTTAATTACTTTTCACATCACATAAACTGATGGCTTCTGAATGTTTTTATGCCATGAAATTTTCTGATGAGAAACATACTCTCCTACTTTTCTTTTTTTAAAGTGGAATAGGTCAGTCAATCTCTATAGACTCAGATGAGGGCCATCAAGCTTATCTGATAAAAATGAGTATCACTAACTTTAGCAGACTGATCTGATTTTCTGAAATAAGACCCCTGAAGAAGTCTTGAAGCTCCCATGGCATTAATACATTATTTGGTCTAAATTTCAACTGCTTTAAGTCCAAGTAGTTTTACCAGCTTATGTTGACTGACAGTCATACTATTTTTAGGCTTTGTTTTTACCTTTTCATCACAAATAAGTAGTACTGGTAATAGACTTATTAAAAAAAATAACATCCTCCACTATTACAGTTTTCTTAACGTAATTATATCTGCATGTCAGACAGTGTAAAAGACAGCAAATTAAACAAAAATGCAGTTGTAACGTGATGGATCAATAATAAAAACATGTCATACTGATATGCATTTATGAAGATTTCACATGATCAGTCATAAAGATGACACGTTTTTTCCTTATGAGATCACACACTGCCTCAAAGATAGAAAGGTGAAAAGGAAGTTGAGAAAATTCAAAACAATCTAGGAAAATGAGGAGCAGAGAGGGACAAATTTACAAGAAGATAGTAAATGATGGAGAGATTACATGTAATGTCTCACAAAGAAAAATATAAAACCAATGAAAGAGAGAGATGGTGGCCTGGGATAAGCTATGATAAGGAAGGATTAAGGATGGAAAAGAGAATAGGGTCCAAAAGACAATTGGGCCATAATACTCCCTCTCCCCAACAAGGAGTACTTAAAGATTTGTCATTTACTTGAATAAAGTAACATGTTAATACGTTATAAACAAGCATTGCTGTACTGTTAGAAGTACCCAAATCTTATTGGGTGAGGCTGACAATTTATAATGACTACCACAACCTGTGTGCCAGTCGTGACAGCCCACCTGCCTAACAAGACCATTCCTTTCCTCCCATCTTCTTTCCTTGCCCCCCGGAGAAGACTTTGCTTCTATTCACAGCAGTATGTTCAACCTTTTGCCAGTATTTCTGAGGCATGACACAACTCTGTCCCTCGAGAGCAGATTCATTCCTTAAGTGAATGTTCTCCTGACACCTTCCTCTATCCCTGACCAGTCTTACTTCATCAGAGTATTTGTTGAGAGGATAACCAGACCCTCAGCAGAACTCAAGGTCAGGATGTTCAGTGTCATGAGTGACCCGCACCTTCACTTTTTGTCTAAGTTTTCCTCAATTCTGGTTTATGATTGTTGCTTTTTCCTCCTGATTTCTTACTATCCATCTGTCCCAGCATTGCACCTTGTGCTCATTGTTATACCAGTGAGACAAGTGCTGTTTGTATGATAACACCTCCCATCCTGATCTGCATCTGTGTTTTTTTCATGTTGTTCTGCAGGACTAGAACAGCTGTCCTGAGGTAATATGCCAAACCCCTTAACCTTGCATTATTCAAATCTCTCCCTAGGGGACCAGGAAAATCTATGAACATCCTCCACTTATGGGAATCTTCTTTTGTCAGTTTATATGGTATTATCTCAGCCCTATTCCTCTTGTTAGACAGAAGCAGCCTATTACATTAAACAGGTTGTACTTTCATTGAATATGTTCTTCTGAAAAGACTGAGATGCTCACCCTAACTTATTAAGAGAAAGAATGTGAAGACAAAGAAAATAGTTCAAATGAGACATTTAACCAATCTCCTTTTAAAGCTCTGACACAGAAAAAAATTCAAAGTGTATTACAAGGAGGAAAAGGAAAATGTATGAAATAAAATCTACATCAGTAGATTTTGACAGTTGCAATATTATAGGCTGAATTAATGTTCCATAAATATACATTGGGCATTTCCATTATAGTAATGTCAGCTCTCATTGTCAGTTGAACAGGTGCATATATAGTAAACCACATATGACTTCTAAGCCATACCTTGAGTTGTATTTTCTGATATAAAATTATACTATTATATGATGGAATACACCCTGTCTTTAATTTTTCTACTAAAAATTTGCACTAAAAAAATCCCCACCCCAAAACCAGATAATTTTGTTATATTCATCATAACACAGCATATCTGAAGTGAGGCAATGTGATGTGGAATGATCAACAGTATCATTCAGATCCATAAATATATAAACAGAGAAGCCCATTAGCTATTTTCAGAGCTATCTGTAAGGTAAAATTAAGATGAGGAGCCAGCAGTTAAAATATAGGTGGGTTTTTTTCAGATATTGATTTACTGCTGGCTAGGAATGATGGCTGTGGAACTAATTAGAAAAGTACCTCCAACACTCAAAAGGAAAAGATGTAAAATTGAGGTAATTTTTGAATTGAAGCGACATGGAATCGCCGACTGCCTGTGTCTGGATGAAAGGTGGAATATACTTTTTGTGAAAATGATACGACTTTTTTCCCCACCAAATAAAAGTAGATAAAATTGAGGTTTCGTCTTAGGGACATGTAGTTTGTCTGGACACGTGGTACAGAAGAACTTTGGCATTAGTCTACCCCTCAGGGTAGTATTAACTACAGTGTTAGAAAATCTTTGCACATCCAGCAAGCAACAACATAACAGATGGGTGAGTTGGTCACAGTAGCAAAGATTTTTCCTTGCATTACCACATCACAGGAAGCTTCTGAGAGAAAGCCTCAACTTCACAAAGCCTTAACTTCAAGCAGAAGAGCAATAGAATTTTTCACATCCTTACATTGCCTAAGAAGCTACTCAGAATGAAATGTCACAGTTCTCCTTAGCACAAAAGCAAATGTGGGATATAATTGTTTGTCATCTTTTATTTAAGTTGTAGTCCTATTCAAATTTCAGGCATGCTTAATTTGACCACAGTCAAGTGTCTAAACAAGCAAGCCTCAATACTTCTACTGCATCAACAACCAACTTAATAACATCAGCTTACATTTTTACATGAATTTTCTTTAACTTACTGAAAATGCTATTTTCTCTGCTCACTGCCATAGGCTAGTTACCTGTAGTGGAGTTTAGTTCCAGATATACTGAGTATAATGAGAAAATCTAGCATCAGACACAAGAATATTGGCAGCAGCAATCTGTGGGAGAGGCTGCCTTATCATAATTCCTGCCTCAGCTTTCTATCTTGCAGTAAATCTGAACTGAAAAAAAAAAAAAAAGGACAATAATAATAAAAAAAAATCAGTGATGGAATAGACCTGTTAGAAACTGTGTTTTGATTACACCAATCATCTAGTGAAAATGGCATGGCATTGTATAGATTCCCAGCTTCAAGACTGGCTTCAACTGGGCAGGTTTAATCCTAGTGATTTGCTTATGACCATAAAAAAAAATTTAGCAGTGAAGCAAGGAACAGACAGAAGGATATCTACTAACTTCAGGCACACACTTTATCCATAAGAGCAGCTATATTACTATAGCAGTCTAAAGAGTGTGCTATTACCAGCAATTAAAAGTAGCACACTACAAAGTTACGGAAATAACTTCGTAGCCTGGCCTACCCTTTCTCAGTACTTCTGCTTTACGTCTTTGTGAGTATTGCCTGCCTCAAAAATCCTTCTGCTTCCAATCTATTTACACTGTTGATACTTTTACAGTCAGCCAATATTCCCCTACATGGTCATCAGACCTAAGCAGAATGCATCACTCATTTAATTCTTTTCTAATTAATTGAGACTACAGTGACGTGTATAGGTAGTAATACCCACAGAATCATAGACTGGTTAGAGTTGGAAAGGACCTTCAAAGGTCATGTAGTCCAACCCCCCTGCAAGGAGCAGGGACATCCCCGACTAGATCAGGTTGCTCAGAGCCCCAGCCAACCTGGCCTTGAACGTTTCCAGGGATGGGGCTTCCACCACCTCTCTGGACAACCTGTTCCAGTGTTCTACAACTCGCATTGTAAACAATTTTTTCCTAATATGTAATACAAATCTACCTCCCTCTATTTTAAAACCATTACCCCTCGTCCTATCACAACAGGCCCTACTGAACAGTCTCTCCCCATCTTTCTTGTAGGCCCCCTTGAGGTACTGGAAGACCGCTATCAGGTCTCCCCGGAGCCTCCTCTTCTCCAGGCTGAACAGCCCCA